>PVKP010019489.1:0-42322 GCA_004027715.1 Plecturocebus donacophilus | reverse complement strand
TATGAGTGAGAACATGCGGTATTTGATTTTCTATTCTTGTGTCAGTTTGCTGAGAATGATGGTTTCCAGATTCATCCATGTTCCTACAAAGGGCACAAACACACAAACTCATCATTTTTATGGCTGCATAGTATTCCATGGTGTATATGTGCCACATTTTCCTTGTCCAGTCTATCATCAGTGGGCATTTGGGTTGGTTCCAGGACTTTGCTATTGTAAACAGTGAAGCAATGAAAATGTGTGTGCATGTGTCTTTGTAACAGAATGATTTATAATCCCTTGGATACATACCCAGTAATGGAATTGCTGGGTCAAACGGAATTTCTATTTTGAGGTCCTTGAGGAAGCGCCACACTGTCTTCTACAATGGTTGAACTAGTTTACACTCCCACCAACAGTGTAAAAGTGTTCCTATTTCTCCACATCCTCTCCAGCATCTGTTTTCTCCAGATTTTTTAATGATCACCATTCTAACTGGCATGAGATGGTATCTCAATGTGGTTTTGATTTGCATTTCTCTAATGACCAGTGAAGATGAGCACTTTTTCATATGTTTGTTGGCCTCATATGTGTCTTCATTTGAAAAGTATCTGTTCATATCCTTAGAGAGATTTTTAAGAAACATATTCCAGGTCCATATCCTATTGTAATTGTTGTATCATTTTCTCTTACAGATGCTTTCCTTTGTCTACAAGCGGGGCTCGGATAAGATGGATGTTTTGCTTGACTTTTTTGATCTCCTGAACTTTCTGTGGCTATTTTTCTTCGCTCAGTTCATTATAAATTTAGCTTGACATTTCTGTTTCATCTCTTCAACTCTCTTCATTGCATCAGTAGTTTTTTTTCCATAGCTCTTGCTGCTATTTCATAGTTTCATGTCTATGTTTTTCAAAATCAAATGAATTATTCACTGTAAGTTCCTTACCAGCTACTTTCTTGAAGGCTTTGGTCCACCTGCACTTGCAAGGATTGTGTCTCTTTTTAAAGTTTTCATGACATTTGTATTTACAAAATCTGAACACCTTACAATCATTGCAAACAAACATCATGTAGTGGCCAGTGGCCAGGGTACATGGGCCCTGAATGGAAATACCATTTCCAAATAGGCATATTGAACCCATGTGGTTCCCATCAACTAAACACCAAGCTTGACTGAAAGTCGAAATTTAAGTTTTGAGTTTACATTACAACCAATAATTCTTCATTCTTGGATCTATTGAAAGGATCTAGAATCTGACTGTCTCTTAATAATATCATTTTTTAAAAATCAAATAATTTTGTAATATTCTCTTCTTTCATGAGTATATTTGAATATAACATTTAATAAATGTAAATAAAGATCTTTTATTGAGAAGAAATGTAAATATTTTATATATTTATATGTATTTATATTTTATATACATTATATATATATTTAACTTCATAGATCATTTGATAATGCTTACAGAGACACATATCCTATGTTATAACAGGGTACTTATTTCAATTCAAAATATTTAGATCATGAATATAGTTCATTACCATAATTTCTTACTTTTTTACACATTTATGCAGCTAAATAAATTTCTAGAAACACAGATGATACCTGGGTAGATGGAGGGATAGATGAATGAATAGATGCTCATAGTACTTGCACCATTCCAAAGTGTTTTGTCCTAGCTTAAAGGAAAAGAAAAAATACAGATAGAGGCAGATTTTAATTTTTAAAGAAATAGTTGAAAATAAATGAATGTGAAGGAAGTTTACATCAAAGATATTTGACATATAATCTCAATACAAAAGGCAGGGGTAATTAAGCAACATTCTTTGATATAGAAGACTACTCCCTCCTACTCATTATTGTTGTTTTTTATCTGATTTCCAGTTTCTGATTTCTAGTATAACTAAGGAATTGAATTTCTAGTTGTATTTAATTTTAATCCAAATCGTGACTGATGGCTAAATAGTTACAGTATTAATCATGCAAGACCAGGTAACCTATATTCTGCTCCAAAGCAAACTACTCAAACAACATCGAGTATTCTTTCTAGAAAGGCTCCACTCTATACTTAGAAAGATGCCTAGGCCTGGGATTTTGCTTCTTTTCCAATATGAGATCACTTTTTTAACCTGTTATTTTCTTCTCTTGGCAGTATTTCTTAATGAAAAACAGTGAATTATGTATATAAATTTATAGCAGCTTAAATGAAAGGAGAAGTTATTTAAAACGTGTGACCATGCATCCTGAAATGGTTTCTAACCTTTACATTTGGAGAACAAGCTAAAAGATGGCATTTGCAAAGGTTTCCTAGGATGTTACTAACATTAACTATTTAAGATTTGCTCTGTGCCCTATTTAATAAAAAGTGACTTTTTTCTTATTTGCAGCAAGAAAAAAATGGTCTTACTCGCAATATAAATCTAAAAGCTGGTCTCAAATCTGCATCTTGTGATCTTACCTCTCAAAATTAAACAGTCCCTCACAATGAGTCTATCTTGTGACACCAGGAGGTAGAACCAGCCACACATGGCCTCCTGTTCTCATATGCTGCTTGGGCTAATACTCAGGTTCAGTAGTTGCTGTCACAGATGCTACAAAGGAGAAAGATATCATTTGATTCTCTGCTCCTAAATCTGCTTTTCTCCATGGCATTTTCTTTCTTCTCACCCTGCCCGCTGTTGCCCAGACCACAGAGTCACCAGAATACTTGTCTGGAACATGAAAGAACTGAAAAACTGGGAGATGGACAAGGTCAATCCTGTAGAGAATTGTGCATTCCTCTTTCACCTGTTATTTGGTATTTGGAAGGCAATACACAACACAGTTGTTCATTGCACAGCCTATGGAGTCAGAAAGAAGTGGCCTCAGATCTCAGTTTGAATAGATACTATGACCTTTGGCAAGTTATTGACCATGAAGCTCATTTTGTCTATGTTTCCTCAACAGTAAAATGGAGATATTAAAAGCTGCTTCAGAGAATAGTTATTAGGACAATTTAAATAATGCATATGAATTTGTTACCCAGTTTCTGGCATAGAGTCTCCAAATGACAGCTATACTAATTTTTAAAAGGACAAAGTAAGTATAGGTATAACTTAATAACAATGATCTTAGGAAGTGTTCATTACCCAGCTGTATATCTGTGCTTAATTCTGTATGTTGAATTCTGCTTTTTTATTAAAATCGTAAGCCATTAATGGAGCATTTAATATGTCAGTTGTTTAATTTTGAAAAATGAATATTATCTTTGTAAAATAATCTGGTCAAGAATTTACATTACAATACACTTAACACGGAGACTTCCATTGTACTTAGAATGTCTTCATCAAGTTATTAAAAAGATGTAAGGCTTAGGGAAATTTACACCTGATATTGAATTACCAGATTTTCTTTTCTTACAAATAAGGACTCTATATATTTAAGGTGTACAACTTGATGTTTTGATATTATTATATACATTGTGAAATAATCACCATAATCAAGCTTATTAACATATGTATCAACTCAGATATCATTTTCTTTTCTTCTCTCTTTTTCTGTGTGGTAAAAATACTTAAAGTTTACCCTCTTAGAAAATTTTAAGTATTCAATATACTACTGCTAACTATAGTCACCATGCTGTACATTAGAGCTACAGAACTCTCTCATATTGTGTAACTGTAGAATCACTATTAGCAAAAAGACAAAGATAACTGCTGGTAATGATGTGGAGGAAAGAAAAATTTGTATACTTTTCATGGAAATGTAAATTGGTATAGCAATTATGGAAAACAGGCTGGATATTCCCTCAAAAATTAAAAATAGAAATAACATATAATCCAGCAATCCCTTCTCTGGGTTTATATCCAATAAAAAATAACATCTGCATTTCAAAGAGATATCTGCACGCCCATGTTCATTGCAACATTATTCACAAAAGCCAAGTTGTGAAAACAATCTAAATGTTTATTGATAGATGAGTGGATATAAACACATACATGGCCAGGTGTGGTGGCTCATGTCTGTAATCCCTGCACTTTGGGAGGCCAGTGCAAGCAGATAATGAGGTCAGCAGTTTGAGATCAGCTGGGCTAACATAGTGAAAATCCATCTTTACTAAAGACACCAAAAAATTAGCCAGGCTTGGTGGTGCACCTGTAATCCCAGCTAGCTACTCAGGAGGCTGAGGCAGGAGAATCGCTTGAAACCGGGAGGCAAAGGTTGCAGTGAGCCAAGATCATGTCACCGCACTCCAGCCTAGGTGACAAAGCAAGACTGTGTCTCAGACACACACACACACACACACAAATATTATTCACACTTTAAAAAGAATGAATTCCTGCCATTTGCAACAATATGATATGTCTTGAGGACATAACACTAAGTAAAATAAAGCAGACACAGAAAAACAATCTCACATGTATGTATTGAAGCAACATCTTACACCAAAAAAGAGATGAGGAAGGAAGCCATCTAGGCAGGCAATTAGGGCAGATCATTGGTAGAATTCTTTCCAATGGAAGAGCAGCCTGAAAAGTCAAGCTGCAAGCACAGATAAGGACGCAAGGTCTACCATAAATACACCTTTGTCCATTCAGTATGATATTGGCTATGGGTTTGTCATAAATAGCTCTTATTCTTTTGAGATATGTACCATCAATACCTAGATTATTAAGAGTTTTTAGCATCAAGGGCTGTTGAATTTTTTCAAAGGACTTTTCTGCATCTATTGAGATAATCATGTGGCTTTTGTCATTGGTTCTGTTTATGTGGTGGATGATGTTTACTGATTTGTGTATGTTGAACCAGGCTTCCATCCCAGGGATGAAGCCGACTTGATCCTGGTGGATAAGCTTTTTGATGTGCTGCTGGATTCAGTTTGTCAGTATTTTATTGAGGATTTTTGCATCAGTGTTCGTCAGGGATATTGGCCTGAAATTTTATTTTTGTGTGTGTTTCTACCAGGTTTTGGTATCAGGATGATATGGGCCTCATAAAATGAGTTTGGGGGAGTCCCTCTTTTTCTATTGTTTGGAACAGCTTCAGAAGGAATGGTGCCAGATCCTCTTTGTACCTCTGGTAGAATCCAGCTGTGAATCTGTCTAGTCCTGGGCTTTTATTGGTTGGTAGCCTATTTATTACTACCCCAATTTCAGAAGCATTCCCTTTCAAAACCGGTACAAGACACAGAAGCCCTCCCTTACCACTCCTATTCAACGTAGTATTGGAAGTTCTGTCCAGGACAATCAGGAAACAGAAAGAAATAAAGCATATTTAAATATGAAAAGAGGATGTCAAATTGTCTCTGTTTGCAGATGACATGATTGTATATTTAGAAAACCCCATCATCTCAGCCCCAGATCTCCTTAAGCTGATAAGCAACTTCAGCAAAGTCTCAGGATACAAAATCAATGTGCAAAAATCACAAATATTCCTATCTATATGCCAATAATAGACAGTCAAAACCTGAGTGCACTTCCTTTCACTATTGCTACAAAAGAGAATAAAATACCTAGGAATAAAACTTACAAGGAATGTGAAGTACCTCTTCAAGGACTACAAACCACTGCTCAAGCAAATAAGAGGGCACAAAGAGATGGAAAAACATTCCATGCTCATAGGTAGGAAGAATCAATATCATGAAAATGGCCAGACAGCCCAAAGTAATTTATAGATTCAATGCTATCCCCATCAAGTTATCTTGACTTTCTTCACCAAATTACAAAAAATTACTTTAAATTTCATATGGAAACAAAAGAGCCTGTATAGAAAAGACAATACCAAGCAAAAAGAACAAAACTGGTGGCATCATACTACCTAACTTCAAACTATACTACAAGGCTACAGTAACAAAAACAGCATGATACTGGTACCAAAACAGATATATAAACCAATGGAACAGAACAGAGAGTTCAGAAATAACACAATATATCTACAATCATCTGATCATTGACAAACCTGACAAAAACAAGCAATGGGAAAAGTATTCCCTATTTAACAAATGGTGTTTGGAAAAGTGGCTAGCCATATGCAGAAAACTGAAACTGGACCCCTTTCTTATACTTTATATGAAAATTAACTCAAGATGGGTTAAAGACTAAAATGTGAGACCTAAAACCACAAAATCCCTAGAAGAAAACCTAGGCAATACTATTCAGAACATAGGCTTGGGCAAACACTTCATGACTAAAACACCAAAAGCAATGGCAACAAAAGTCAAAATTGACAAATGGGATCTAATTAAACTAAAGAGCTTCTGCATAGCAAAAGAAGCTATCATCGGGGTGAACAGGCAACCCACAGAATGGGAGAAAATTTAGGCAATCTATCCATCCAACAAAGGGCTAATATTTAGAATCTACAAAGAACTTAAATACATTTACAAGAAAAAAACAAACAAGGTCATCAAAAACTGGATAAAGGATACAAACAAAGACTTCTCAAAGAAGACATTTATGTGGCCAACAAACATATGAGAAAAAGGTCATCATCACTGGTCATTAGAGAAATGCAAATCAAAACCACAATGAGATTCCATCTTATGCCAGTTAGAATGGTAATCACTAAAAAGTCAGGGAACAACAAATGCTGGAGAGGATGTGGAGAAATAGGAATGCTTTTACACTGTTGGTGGGAGTATAAATTACCTCAACCATTGTGGAAGAAGACAGTTTGGAGACTCCTCAAGGATCTAGAAACAGAAAGATCATTTGACCCAGCAATCCCATTACTGAGTATACACCCAAAGGATTGTAAATCATTTTATTATAAAGACACATGCACATGTACATTTATTGCAGCACTGTTCACCATAGCAAAGACTTAGAACCAACCCAAATGGCCATAATGATAGACTGGATGAAGAAAATGTAGCACATGCACACCATGGAATACTATGTAGCCATAAAAAACAATGAGTAGAGACATAGATGAGGCTGGAAACCATCATTCTCAGCAAACTAACACAGGAACAGAAAACCAAAGACCACACGTTCTCACTCATAAGTGGGAGTTGAACAATGAGAACACATGGACATAGGGACGGGAACATCACACACCAGGGCCTGTCTGGGGATGGGGGGTTAGGGGTAGGATTGCATTAGAAGAAATACCTAACATAGATGACAGGTTGATGGATGCAGCAAACCACCATGGCACATGGTGATTTGTATGTAACAAACATGCACATTCTGCACATGTATTCCAGAAACTAAAGTTTAATAGTAATAAAAAAAAGCACCTTTGTCTTTTCTGCAAGAAGTGAACTCTGTACATACATGATGGGCTTCAGTGAGCACAATCTTTTCCTGTTTGGGCATACTCAAATAAGGGTACTTACACAGAGAACTTGCTTAAGACATACCTGCAGCTGCACAGATAAGAGGAGTTACATGAACCAAACACATCCACAGTGGACAATTCCATCTCCTGACACATGCACAGTAAGGGAAATAAAACAATGGAGTAACTCAGGCTAAGGACCCACATGCTCACTAGAAGTGTAGGACGGAGCTGTCATAAATTCATGCTTTATGCAAATTAGATGCCCAGTCCTGACTGGTTTTTTTACACCTTATGCAAATGAAACAACCCACCCCATTCACTTGTTCATAAAAGCCTTTGTACTCAACTGTGAAATGGCAACTTTCCTTGGGCCCCCTCCAGGCAATGGAGAGCTTCCCTCTCTTGCTTATTAAATTTTCACTCAAACTCACCCTTGGTGGCCACATCCCTTATTCTTCTTCATCATGAGACAAAGAACTTTGGGTAATACCTCAGACAACGAGACTATTTCACTAATATCTTTACAACTTCACTAATTCTTTGTACCATTACTTCTAGGACTTCCCTCATTGATGAAGCATTGGCATGTATCAGTCATTAATCTTTCATTCCTTCCTTTTTTTGAAATCAATGTCCCAGTCTTATAAATTTCATTACATTGACAGGTTAAATATCTTTCTATTTTCTTACCTACTGCCTTACTACAGATTCTTAATATTTCTTACTAATGATATTCTCATGGCTTCCTAAGAGGCCTTGCTATGTCTCCATTTATAACCTCTCTAAAGCTCCCAAGTGATCGTTGTATAATGCAATCTGATCATACCACTCCTTTGTTTGGAGGCCTGCAGTCATTTCTATCATTTATATTATAAAGCTAAACCCTTAACCATAGCATACAAAACTATCCATGTTCTGGCCCTGGCTTTTTTTCCAGTCTCAGTTTTCTTCTGTGCCTTGTTTTCTCACACTATTTTCTAGCCTTGCAAAACTGCCTAAAGATATCCCAACACCACTTGCTACTTTTGGATAGAAGAAACAGAAACCCACTGAAAGCATTTAATGCATATTTTGAATTGGATGCCCATCCTGATCATAGAATAGAATAGCCCGCCAAGCTGAAAATAGAAGACGATTGTGACAAAAGTATTAATAGGTCATAGAATCCAATATTAGAAGTACAATTCATTCCCTGAAAAGCAAAACTCTGAATTACAAAGCCTTTATAAATTTGGCAAATTTTTATACATGGTCTCCAATTTCTGTTTCCCTGAGTCTGCTCCACTGTTTTTATTTTCTTAACATGGTTTCTCTGTTCAGCTCATCTTGCACATGGAACAATATGATCACCAACCAGAGTATACAAAGTCCTCTCAGCTCTAGAGCCATGGCCAACTGATGATTCTGTCATCAAGTTAAAAATCTAGTCCATTTCATCACTACTTAGCAAAACTTTAGCTCTGTAGTCAAATCATGTGTTGATTGTCTCACATCTTTGTTTCTCCACTTAATTACCAGAATCTTCCTTTACACAGAAAAATAACTGAGGATTATTTCCCTGTGCATGGTAGGGGCAAGGGATGATGAGGTAGTGGAGTATTTAGCAGTTTAAGCTAGAAGAGGCAGGTGGGTAGGATAGCATGTGACTAACATTCAGTACATACACAAAGCCTCCGTGTTTTCATCTGGAATATGCTCTTCTTTTTGCCTGATGGTGATAACCATCCATTTTTCAAAATTCTGTAAGTTTCTGAAGAACAGGGATTTTTGTCTTGCTTGTTGCTATATCTCGAATGTGGAAAATACTGTGCAATCTTTAAATAGTTGTTGAATTAATGAACCAATACGTTCTTGTTATTTCCCTATAGTCTTCCTTACCAAAATATAGCCACTCCTTCCTTTAAACCCAATTAGAATATCCTCTATGCATACCTTTATTAGAAATTAAAATACTGATGTACTTATTTGAGTCCATCACTTTACTAGACTGTGAGCTCCTTGAGGAAACACCTTGAGAAAATATGATCAATTTCTAACATTTCAAATCCGATGTAGATGCTGAAAAATGTGTCTGTTGAATGAATGACTGAGTAAATGGGCAACATTAACAAGCCCTTCACACTCACAGTGTCTTTTTGTTCCCCGTTTTTAAGAGCATTATTTTAAGTAAGGTTATGTTATTCACCAGGAAACAGAAATAAGTAAACCAGCACAAATTTTGTCATTGCAAAGAACATGACTTACCCTGAAAGCAAAAGTATTTTTCAGCCCATTCCTGTTCCTTTTTCTGCTGGCCTTCCACTGGAGAAATTGGTCTTCAGAACAACCTCTCTCTGAAGAACCTAGAGAACTGTGCTAAAGATCCTGACATAGGACTTTGACTGATTTTGTTCAAATTATAAAACAAGTCTGTATGGAATATATTAATTGGCTCTGTTTCAATATCCTTTAATCACAACATACATAATTCTTTTGCTTGGAGAGCATTTAAAGAATACAATATGCCCAAAACAATTAGATGTATTATATTTTCATTTCCTTAATGAACTTTGCTATACTTTGTTTTTTTCCAGTAAATTGCAAATGAGTCACAATTTGGAAAATAATTCTAAAAAAAGAAAATACTTTTCCAAACATGGAAGCGGTAAATATAAACTTCAGTGTGTGACCATCTGTCAGAGCTAATTCCCTTCAGGGATTTCTTCCTCAATTATTTGTTTCTATAACCAGTGTAAAGCAAAATACAAAGAGTAAACTTTGAATAGTAACAAATTCTTTATATATTTACCAACTTGTTTCCAACATTAATTTTCTTTAATATATAATTATATTAAAATTTTTTCTCTATGAAACTGGAAAGTGAAATTTTTTAAGTTCTTATTCTCTGGAAGTAACTCTAATGAATGCTAATTTTTTCAATAACTTGTTTTTAATAGCATGTAGGGTTGTCATTTTTCAGTTTGCCTAATGTTATGAGGGTTGCTTCAATGTTTTAAATAAATTTGGTTGAGTAAACCAATAATAGTATTTTTGGAAAGTATCAAAACAGGCATCACTAATTTGCTTATGTTGGTCCAGGGTCATTTTAAACATGCAATATCAACAAGCATTCTCTACAATAACCTTGAATAATTACATGACAGCATTTTTAAGTCTCTTCTGCTCTCTCATATGACAGTGAAGTGGCTAATTGCTCTCCAACATAGCCTATTATATCCACAGTTAATTAACTGCAATAATTATCTATGGGACTTTCCTGTACAATTAGAAAGTTTCTGATATAACAAATTTTGCTTCCTCTTTTGAGGTGTGCAGCTATATTATATTCAGCAAATATACATTGTTATTTATGGTAAGTATACTCAATTATGAGTATCCTGTAGTACCATGAGTGTGAGATAGAAATCTACTTGGGGGCAAGTTATTTAAAGTTTTCTTTGAAACAATAGTCACACTCAACATGCTTCTCTTTTGAAAGTGGTGGATATGGCCTGGAGCGGTGGCTCACGCCTGTAATCCCAGCACTTTGAGAGGCCAAGGGGGGCGAATCACGAGGTCAAGAGATCGAGATCATCCTGGCCAACATGGTGAAACCTTGTCTCTACTAAAAATACAAAAAAAAATAGCTGTCATGGTGGTGAGCACCTGTCATCCCAGCTACTAGGGAGGCTGAGGCAGAAGAATTGCTTGAACCCAGGAGGCAGAGGTTGCAGTAAGCCGAGATGGCGCCACTGCACTCCAGCCTAGAGACAGAGTGAGACTCTGCCTCAAAAAAAAAAAAAAAAAAAAAGAAGTGATGGATACTTATATACTTATAATCATTATAAAACTCAGCATGAAAACAAAGAATAGCTTGTGGCAGGCAGAAGAATTCAGCTGCTCCCTTTTCATTTTAAATGAATCCTAGAGAGAATCAGTGTGATTGAAGCAATGTCCCTCAATCGCTGCCAGCAACTTCGCACCATCACTCCTCCTTACCCCCAGCACAAAGCTGAAATCTCCTCACTTCAGGTTCTCAGGCTCTTTCTAGTTTGTTAAATGTTGGATGAAAGAAAACAGAAAAGGGAAAAGTAAAAACTTCAAGAGAGATCATTAAGGTCATAGGAAAAATGGTCATCACAATGGAATGAGACAGTTTGTCTCACTTTTTTGGATAGAATAATAATCTCAATGAGTAGGCAAACCTGTTTCTGGCTAAAATGATAGAGAAGTGAATGACAGCAATAGGACCGGGGAGAATTATGGGGTGGGAGAATATAGTGATGCAATCTTTAGAGAAGAGATTGTCCTCTCAGAACCCCAACACCCAGATATGCACTGGTTTAGTGAATTTAGTGAAAAGTTCTTTAAAAGTGGTGAGAAAAGGCAAGATAATAGAATCTTACTTTAGTTAATAATTGCTTTCAGAAAAACCTGTATTATGTACTTTATTAATCTCATGCTGTTTGAAGAGCAAAAATTTGTTAATAATTGTTCCATAAAAAATAGCCAAAATTTATAGTCTAAGCAGTTTACTAAATTATATGGACAGTCTTATGCCCTGAAAACTTAGAACTTTTAAAAAAACATCTTTTAGCATTAGCCTATAGATAATCCTTGGGAGGATATAGGTCAAATTATGCTATAGATTAAAGGTATTAGAATCATAGGATCAATGTAAAGTATTAGGCACAGGAAGATACACAAATGGCCAACAAATACATGAAAAAATGTTCAATGTCATTAGACATTAGAGAAATGCAAATCAAAACCACAGAACTTCCTACATACTAGGATGTCTATAGAATAAAACATTTTTAATAGAAAATAACAAGTGTTGATGATGATGTGGAGAAATTAGAACTGTAACACATTGCTAATGGGAATGTAAAATGATTTAGCCACTGTAGAAAACAGTTTGATTGGTTCTTAACAAGTTAAATATAGAATTACCATATGACCCAGGAATACCATTCCTAGATATACCCAAAATAAAAAACAAGTGTCTAAACAAATATTTGTTTACAAATGTTCATAGCAGGATTGTTCACAATAGCCAAAAAGAAAGAAAAACTGAAAATTTCATCAACTAATGAATGAATAAACAAAATGTTGTATCACCAAACAACAGAATATGTTCAGTCATAAAAAGAATAAAGTACTAGTACATGCTACTGATACAGGAGGTAGAAAGAAATTATTTAGGCAGATAGTGAGGACAAAAGAGTCCTCAGCAAAGCTTCCCTTCTAACAAAAAGCAGCCCCCAACAGCATTTCTTTTCTAACAAAGAGTAGCCTGAAAAATTGAGCTGCAAACATAGATAAGCTAGCTGGAAGCTTGCATAGGGCAATCCTGGCAGCTGCACCCATAGAAAAGGGCTACCTCAGGGCCAGGCATATGCAACATAGAGGCTCCATCTTCCCTTTGTGTCACCAGGTGTACAGAAACAAAGAAATGGGCAACATGGCACAGCTCAGGCAGAGAACCTGTCTGCATAATAAAAGATTAGGGTGGAGGCTACCAGAGATTTGCACCCTATGCAAATAGCACACCTGGTGCTCTCATCAGTTTTTCATGCCCTATGTAAATCAGACACCACCTTCTGACAAGCACATCTATAAGACCCCCTGCATTTCACCAAGGATGCAGCAACCAACCCATTTTTCTGAGACCCCTCTCTGCAGCTGAAAGAGCTATTCTCTTTCTTTTGCCTATTAAACTGCCACTCTCTACCTCACTCTTTGTGTGTCCAAGTCCTTGTTCTCCATGTCCATGAGACAACAAACCTCAAGTGTTACTCCAGAGAGTGAGGCCATTTCAGTACCACATGAATGAATTTGAAAACATGACACTAGTTAAATAAATTAGACACAGAAAGCTACATATTGCATGATTTTGTCTATATGAAACATCCAGAATAGGTAAATTGATGGAAATAATAAGCAGGTTAGTGGTGGTAGGGGCTGAGTTGAGAAGAAAATAGGAAATAGCTGCTTAGTGGGTCCAGGGTTTTCTTCTGGGTGGATGAAAATATTCTGAAACTAGGTAGAGGTGATAGCTGTATAATACTGAATTTACTATATGCCACTGAGTTGCATACTTTAAAATGGTTAAAATGAGAAATGTTATATGTATTTAGTATTAGAAAAAGGAATAAAAATTGAAGAGTTGCATTCAAATGAAAGTTAATGTCTATACAAAAAAAACAAAACAAACAAACACTGATTTTGAAGTCCACAGCACTTGCTAAAAACATGCCACATAGGAAACTTACGATGCTTCTCATAAAGTACGGTGTCACACTTCTCATGGTGTCATTTCAACCTCCAGATCAAGTGCTTCAATCAGTGCAAGTCATGTCAGTTTTGTGGCACTTGACAGAGTATGTTCTTTTTTTGATATACATTATAAAAAATGGACTTTGTCAAAAACTTATTTTCATTTAAATGTATTCATTTTTTTTAAAAAAAGGTGCTTTGCATTATTAAGAAGTATCATGTCCTTAGGCTACTTTAATAGAATATTGAAAATGATGATCCTCACAAGTCTCTGCTCATGACACTTATTCTTCCTCTTCCAGAAACTAAATGTTATAACTAAGGTTTTTAGTAGTGTTTTTTCTTCCCGTCTTAGCCCATGATCTCATGTATGAGGCTTAATGTCAGTCTTAGCCCCTTGACGTGTTCAGTAATCATCTCAAAATAACACACTCATTGTAATATTGTTACTCAACTTTAAAAAGGAAAACAAAGCATTTTATTGGTATTTGTGGATATATTGGCCATATGAAAAAATTAATTTGTGTACTCATGCTAGACCATACTACCTTGCAACCCCAAGCTGCCATGATGCTTGTATTTACAACTTGAGACGAACTGTTAGTTTGAGGAGCAGAGGTTTCTAGTCATCACAAATTCATAGTGAAAGACAAACCAAACACAAAGGTCTCACCATCTACATGCCAATCCGAGTGTCTATACAGCAGGTTAAAGCTTAGTCAATCACAGAAGTTTAGGCAAAAAGAAGAAAGTAGAAGAAAAAATGATTTTCCTGCTGCCCCACAAAATATAGCATGTAACTACCAAAAGCAATACAATTCACATGGTTCACACTATGCAAGGAAAAGTGGCATTTACAATATGACTTCTAGATGAATGTAGTAAGACAGATAAAGAAAAACAAAGAGGTAACCATTACAGCATAAAAATTAAGGTTCAGGAGAGGAGTTAAGTTTTGGCTGGAAGGATTTGAGAAAGTGAGATTAGACTTCAGCTTTATGGTATAGTTAAGAACAGACTTTGTGAAGTGTCAGGCATTATATGCCAAAATCCAGATGTCAGAATGAAAGCAGTGTGTAAGGCCAATACTACAGAGTCAAATCTGACTGAACTCAGGAGGCCGAGTTGGGATGTAGTAAAAGATAATAAAGTGAGAAATGCAAGATGAGCCAGAGAATAAAGTCCTTAGATGCCTAGGAAGAGTTTGGATTTATACAAAGGAAAATAGAAAAACAGTGATTTTCTTTGAGCTTGCTTGCTTCTGAAATTCTGAGACTAGGAAGATGGCTTGGTTTCAGCATGCTATATGAAGAGAAAAAAATCTAAAGTAAAGGAAACCATCTGGAAATTGTTAGAGCGAGTTAACTATGCAGTGATGAAGAGCAAAAATGGGGAAAGGATATGGAAATAGAGAAGGTACAAATTCAAGAGCCATCTCAAACAAACAATAGAATGTTCTCACACAACAGGTAAACAGCAGAAAAGGCTAGCCTGAATTTCTGAGAGGAAGCAATGGGGAGGGTAGGAAAGTGAGGTTAATTTTGTTGATGTTAGGCTTGAGGCAATAGTAGGGCATCTAATTAGATGACACATCAGGAAAAAATACTACCTTTCCCACTAAACTCGTGTATTTCAAATGTAAAACAAGATAATATACATGAACATATTTTCCAAGTTATATAAATGTAGGGTATGTAAAAAAGATGTCTTCATTCTTATTTCCTCTAATAACAATTATAATATGACAAGGCTGACATTTGAGGGGGCTAACGCTGGATAGAATAGTGCATGTTTCCTTTATGGTAATTAAAACTTCAAGCATGCATGATTTACTTGCTAATGTGGCTAGATAAAGAACAATAGGATAATAACCTTAAAACAAAGTTTAAGAAAGAACTAATGCTGGAATTTCAACAGGGGATTTAGATTTATATACCTGAGTAAAGGTTGTGTTGTCTTTGTCATAGAAGTTTCTTGGTCATAATTTAATGGGCATCAAATTCAATATTTAGACATAATGGGCAATGTAACATGCTGCAACTTGTTAACTATTACTGCTGCAACACACAGAAACATGAAGACATACACAGGGAAGCAAACTAAAAAAGAATTACATGGCCAGTGGTGTTAACAGTGTGCAAAGCAATGATGTTACCATATTTTTCTATCATCCTTATGAAACTAAAATAATGGTTTTATTAAGAGATTTGTCTGTTTGTTGTTTGTTTATGTGAAGTGACCAGCCAGGGTGCTATAAGAGTTGTTTCTTTCCAACTCAATAGCATCTGATTAGAGAAAATTACTCTGTTGATTTGCCTAGTGAAAGGATAAAGGATGCTGATTATTCTTAGCTTTGATAAGTAAATTAAAATAGCTAAATTCTACAGCAACCGAAATGATGCCTTGCGTAAATTAATGGCTAAGAAAATCAATACGCCATAACTTTCTTGTTGGTAGCAAGATTTAATTTGAAGCTTATGGCAGAACAGTTGCTTTGTACAGAATTCCTCTAAGAGGTTGATTTTTTTCCTGAAAAAAAAAAACAAAAACAAAAAAACTTCATTTTAGACTTGTCTTTTCTCATTAACATTCATAAACCAATATAGTTGTACTTATTCTAACTACTACAGTTTTTAAAGTAGCTGATCAAGTCACAGACATGAGATTTCCAGAATGTTACCCAGAAATTATATGGTCCACATTCCGTTTGTAATAATACATTCAGTAATGAGCATGTATTACCTTTAGGACAGCAATAAAAATAAACACCATCATTGACATGGCAATATAATTGTATTGCAATTCAAAAATAGAGTAACATTTAAGTGAATTAAGTATTCTATAGCAAGCTAAAGAAATAAAATGCTGATGTAAATATATAAAAAAAAAACTCTGGGGACATTTTATATGCTAAGTAAAATACTAACAGGAAAATATAATAGATTATAAAACATTTGACTTTCACATAAATTCTTAACAAATTTCTCAGTTTTTCTTGCTCCATACAGAATTTGTTTTCTCCTTTTTTTCTCACCCAATATTATCATGTGTGTGTATCTCCTCAAAAACCTTACTGAAATGTAAGATTTCCGTTCCTCAATCACTTCAGCATTCTGCTCCATTTAGCAGCCCTAAAGATTTGCAGAGGATAAATCAAGTCCAGCCAGAGCTAAATATCATAATTGACAAAACATGTATCAGCAGTTAATGACCTTCTGTAGACAAAAGGAGCACAACATAAAAAAAGAAAACATACAGAAAGAATACAAAACTGCAGTCCTTTTTTGAAATGTTAAACCTTATCCTAATTGGATTTATTTACTAAACATCTTAAATGCACAAAGATCCAATGCTTATCTTTTTCAGCTTAGGATTTTGCTCATCCTTAAATACTATGAAGTAGAGGTCTTTTTGTTTTCGATATTCATAATAACTAAATAGAATGGCAGCCCGTGGAGGTCAGGGTATTTGTCTCACTTGTTTCATTATAAACTCCGTAATTTAAAATTGCCTAGTGCATTAGCAATTAATATTATCAATAGTTAAATGGAGATGCTTATATAAAGATACAAATATTTGTTGAATTTGACAAAGCTAAAGGCTATGTCTTTCATCTCGGAACATGTCCTAATATACTGTGTTTGACTAATGTTGGATTTCATGTCTGAGTCTATGTAGGCTGGATCACTTCAAAAAAATTATCAGAGTACTAGCTAAGATAATAACTAAAAATGAAGAAAAGAAAATAATATAAAGCAGTCAACGACATACATAAATATTTATTTAAAAACAGTCAACGTCTGGATCGTGAGCTCAAGTCCAGAGATATGGAGGGATATCTTGACCCTGTAAAAGAAAGGTTGTACTAAACACTTGTTAAACATGACAAGAAAGACTTCATTCAAGACAATTGCGATAGGGGTCAAGGCAATGGCAGCAGGGTAGAGGGCCTGGCTGAAACAGAAATCAGGAGGATTTTTAAATGCTGGGGTGAGCTAGTGGAAAAGTACTAGAGGACCTTGGTGTGAGGACGGGTGGGGAGTTGGCTAATGTGATTAGGCCATCTGTATTTGCTAATTGGCTCCTACCTTTCCACAGAGACTAGAAGACAGTGGCCCTGTCTTTACTGATTATATTTCTAAGCGATGGTCTCAAGGTCTTTGAGAAACGCACTCCAGGGTTATAAAGTGGCAAGAGGTCAGTGGAAGATTTACATCTCAAAGAGTCAGAGAAAGAATTTACACAGGAAATTTTCTTAGGTAAATGCTGTAAGAAAAGGAAGGTCAGGGACCTAAAGTCAAAATGCCTGTCTAAAATTTAATAGTGCTGAGGGGACTATTAAAGCTCTCTTGGTAATGCACTTAGAGAGAACTAATTCAGAATTGTAAAGCTAGAGAATAGCTGCAAAATTAAGGAATAACTTATTGGTCAGAATATGCTCCTTGGGTCTCCCCATATACAAAAAAAATGGCTTCCTTTCAGCTGCCTTGATTTTTTTTTTCATTTTGCCTTATTATAGTCACTGAAATTAGATGAATAAAACATTATTTAAGCCATCAAACAGTCTTTTAAAATCCAAAAGTTTTTAAGACCAACCATTCAAAAATCAGGAAAGTGATAAGCACTTCATCAATAATACTGGAAATGAAAAATCAGTTTCCTGAAGACTGACTTGGAGGCAATATAGAGAGGAGGTAACAGACTCCAAAGCCGTGTTCAAATTTGGACTTCACTCCCTATTATCTAAATTGCCTTGTACAAGTTATTTATACAATTTTCTGTGTTTTCTCATCTGTAGGAAACAGACACACATTTATTGGGCTAAGTAAATTAACATTATTCAGTACTTAGAAGTATAGTTACAGTGGTATCTCTTTCTATTAGTGTTTCAGAAATGGAAGAAATTTTTTAAACTTTCAAAAAATAGATAAATAGAAACTTTTAAAAAATATTTCAAGTTGAATTCAGATTCTGAATGATTTGCTGTTTTGCATTTGCTTTCTGGAAGCAAGCCTTACTTTCCCTGTCATAAATTTTCTAAATGTACCCAATTAAAGTAAATGCTTACTGAACTAAGAAGGATAAAGTTCCTTCTGGCATTGATAGTCAACGCTTTGATTCTTTACCAGAAATTAGCCAAAATATAAACATGTGTTACAACAGCATTTCCCACAGAAGCCCCAAATGTAACCATGTGATCATGGAACAAAGCATACATGTAACCAGATGAACTTTCAACAATTTATAGTTGAGGAAAAGGTCTGTCTTCCTGTACTGCCCTTGCTGGAAGGTGAAGTAGTAAATTCTTTTTCAGGCAAATAAATAATGTAGCTCAGAAACATAATACATCATTGTAACTAGTATGAATAATTATGATTAAAACTTACATGCAAACCTATTGCAGGAAATAAGGAAAAGATAGATTCTATAATCAAAAGTTGTAGTAACAGTCTTTTAAATCATATAAATAGATGGCATATATACCATAATATGCCAATAATAATGGAATATTTTGTTCCTTAAAGTATTTGTTAGAGTTTAATTCTACCTTGCTTGCAAACAGCATTTTACATTGAGAAAGTCAGTATTCATATTTGGCTTTGACTTAGGAATAAGAGAATTTTTTTGTTTTCTTCTTTGGAATTTTAACAAAGTTAACGAGTATTACCAGATAAGTGTGTTTTACTTGTTTACTTGTTTTATTGAAACTTATTTTGCTAAGTGATACATACATACATACATAAAAATAAGTTTTCATTTTAATTGTAGATGTGATTTTTGTTTTGTTTTCCAAAAGATAGTATTCGTTTTCATAAGGTCCATGGAACTCCTTTTTCTGTATCAGAAACATTTGAAATTTATCATTATATATCAGCAATAGTTCTAACTTTTGGCTTAGAGAACCTGATTGAGGCATGTGAATAATGATGATCATAATAATAATACCTAATATTTGTATGGCTCATTATGGTGTTAAAAGAAAATCTTCAGCCAAATTAAAGTTTTATTGAGCAATGAACGATTCACGAGTCAGGGAGCCCCCAGTATCACAGCAGATTCAAAAAGAGTCCAGGGATGCCTCATGGTCAGAATAAATTTGTAGACCAAAAAAAAAAAAAAAAAAAAGGCAAAGTTATACTGTAGTACTTTCTCCTTAGTTCAGCTGAGAATGGGGTCTTTGTCACACAACCGTGAAAAATATTAGGCTCGCACATACCTTGAGGGGTGAGGAAAATGGAATTTATTGAGAAAAAAAGGGGAAAAAAGGGAAACAAGGACCCTCAGAAGAGTGGAAATGCTGCTATTACAGGCTTCCCGCCTTGCAGATTGAATTCCAGGCTCCACGCTGGGACAGGAGTGGGCTAGCTCCTCCTTCTTGCAAATGGCAGGAACATCCCAAAACCCTACTCTCTTCTCTCAGAACACAGGCTGGTTGGAGTTTCTCTGGGGACCCCTCCACACTTGCCTGTCTCAGTGACATACAGAGATCAGAAGTGAGGGTTAGAAACAACTGGATTGGTTACAGCTCATCGTTGGTCTTATTTGAACACACTCTAAACACTTAGCAGTGTACGAGTAGTTGAAGTACAGCTCCCAGGATTGGTCAAGACTCAGCTACTGTTACAGGTGCATATTCCTAAGTTAGGTTTCCAATCTTGTCTACCTATTAAGTCAGGTTGCAGTTCATCCACAAGGACTTGAGTCTAGAAGTACAGAATCCTTTTCAGGCCATATTTAGTTTGCTTTAACAGTGGTTTTGAAAAGTATGTTGGTACCCATTACCATATATACACCAGCCCACAGTATTGTGAGACTGATATTCTTAGAATCCTAATTTCGTTGACAAAGAAACTGAGATTCTAAATATAAACGACTTCCCTAATATCACGTAATAGTAACTAACCCCAGTAAAAGATTACAACCTATATCTTAAGTATTTTCTATTTTCTGAAGGAAACAATTTAGAGTTAGATGTCTAACACAAGATTTTTCAAATCCTGAAAATTCTCATGCTCTCAAACACCTATGTATAACTCAGAAACTATTAAAGATGTCCAGTTTTAAATACAGGTGGAGAGAAAAAGAAAAATCTCAAGAGGCTAGAAACAAAGCAGGCATAGAAATCACTGAAAACAGCAGCACCTGGGAACATTTGCTGATTTGTGGCAACAAAGAACTTTTATTATAAAAAACTAACAGAGAGTCTGACCACAGAAAACTCTTAATGCTTATGCCTCTGAAGAGATTCACCATTAGTGAAAACAAAAGCTAGAAAAATAACCAACCACTGACAAAAGAAATAGCAACAAAATTTGTTGATTTCTGATTTGGTCATGGGTAAAGTGATATATTCTCCTCTGAGAAGTTTACCCAAAAGTAAGGCCACACGCAGGAATAACATTTAAATGTTTACTACTCACATAGTTTAAAAGTCTTAATTAATTAGTTAATTTAAACCAACTTTTTTAAATTGGATAAGCACCCAGGTACCTGGGGAAAGCCCACCTTCTCACTGTAGGCATCACTGAATTACCACAATGAACATCCCAATAAAACCATCAGACACAGTGAGTAAAATAACACAAACAGAACTTCAAACTCTTCAGATATTGTAATTATCACACACAAGCTATGAAATCCAGCATGTTTAATGTTTTTAAGGATGTAAATTTAAAAACCAGCAACATGAGAAATTAAGGGATCAATAAAAATGAATTAGAATATAAAAGAATAAAATGTACAGAAACAAAAATACATACAATAGATGAATTTAAAAAACAGAACAGTAACCAATGAGAGCCTGAGTGAACTAGAAAATAGCTTAAAGAAAATTACTGGAAAGTCATATAGGGAGGGGTACAGGGAGAGAGAAAGGTAGAGAAAGAAATAAAGGGAGAGAATGGAAGAGAAAATAAAAGACATAAAGGACTCTGAGAGGTCTAGCATATATCTAATTGGAGTTTCAAAAGAACAGAAAAATAGAATGAGGGATAGATAATTCAAAGAGATAATTGTTGAGATTTTCCCAGGATTAATAAAATATATACATAGATATAATTTTCCAAAATCAGAAAGCACGGTAAATCCCATTCAGAGTAAATAAAATGAAACCAACAATGCCTTCTAAGGTTTGAGAAAAATAAAATTGAACATACAATTGCATACAAGGTGAAATAATCTTTTAAAAAGGATACAAATTGCAAGAATTCAACCAATAGACTAACAGCTGAGAAATTTATTTGAAAGAGAGGGAAAGTTATGTCAGAAAGAAGGTCTGAGATGAAAAACATGGGAAGAATAGAAATGGCAAATGTGAGCAGTAATCTAAATAAATATTTATAAACTGCATAAAATAAAACTTCTATTCTCAGCAGTACTGGATAGTCTGACACTCCAACTGAAAATTATTGAAAATGCCAGAAAATATATATATATTTTATAGACTTTAAAAAGACATCAGTGAATTGTGAAGGATCTCTGAGGTCAAAAAATATGTGAAAGGGGAATTTAAACTCTTAGACAGGAGTCTATAAGCAATAGGCCAAATCAAAACCATGGCCTGGGTTTTTATGGCTCTGGAGCAAAGAATGGTTATTACAGTTTTAAAAAATTATAAGAAAAAAAAAGAAAATAGGCAACAGGAATGTGGCCTGGAAATACATGACCTGCAAACACTAAAATGTTTATCATATGACCCTTAGCAGAAAGAGATTGCAACTGCCTGATCTATAGAGTCTGGAACATAAGTGGAGCCCTATATTTGTCATTTCCCTTAAGGAAAGTTGCCAAGTGTAATACCTGTGACTTGACTTTTCTTAGATTCCCAGGGCCTAAAAGTGAGGGGAAAAGTCCGGAGCCTGCTCAAATTGTAGAATCTTGTAAGAGAACCCCATCAAATCCAAAGATAATTACCTCAGAGTAAGAGTATCCTAGAAATGCAGATACATATCCAGTGGGCAGCAAGGAAAATGATCTGTCTTGAAAATAGTCACAGATTAAAGGCAGAAAAAATTTCCCCTAAGGATTTGCGACATTAAGTTGGCTCTCAGGTAAGTTTGCACCCTGAATCCTGAGAAATATAAAAAAACCTGAAGTTGAGAATTAAGCATAAAGTGGCCCTGGCTAGAAAGGGGTATTTTCAAATGCCTGGCAGATGCAAATATAAATCTTTTCTCAAGTTACCCACTTTCAATTCAAACATCAGAGAATTCCCACTGATAAATGTCCAAGAAAAATGGTGGCATATTTTCTTAAATATAAAACGACTCTGGCTTAATGAAGCATCTGACTCATAGAGACTTAAAATAGTAGCATTATCAAACAATATAAAATAAGCATAGTTACTGTTTTCTCTCTCTCTCTTTCTTTTTTTAGACAGAGTCTCGCTTTTGTTGCCTAGGCAAAAGTGCAATGGCACAATCGATCTTGGCTCACTGCAACCTCCACCTCCCGGGTTCAAGCGATTCTCCTGCCTCAGCTTCCTGTGTAGTTCGGATTACAGGCATGCACCACCATGCCCAGATAATATTGTAGTTTTAGTAGAGACAGAGTTTCTCCATGTTGGTCAGGCTGGTCTCGAACTCACAACCTCAGGTGATCCGCCCACCTTGGCCTCCCAAAGTGCTGGGATTACAGGCGTAAGCCACTGTGCCTAGCCACTGTGTTTAAATACATAAAAATATGAAATACATTATACAGAGCAAGAAGGCATAAAAGATGACCCACAATGATGGTAATTAAACCCTGGAAGGCACATTAGAGGCAAGTCTCTGCTCTGAACTCCACCCTACCTGCAGAATTTAGAGCTCTCTGTGTCTCAGGGGTTTCTTCCTTCCCCTGGTACCCTGACCTGTCCCAGCGACTGGGGCCTTGACATCTCTTTACCCTGTATGACCATTGCCTCAAAAGTCATAATGGATGAGAGGTGATGGCATACGTTTCTTTCTGGTGTGTGTGAGGCTTCTTGTTCCCAGATGATATTACTTGCACAGCCTTCCCTCCTTCTAGGAAAACCATTAGCTATTCCAGAGGAATAAAAGCACTCCTCTTACTTGATCTTACTATGGTTGAGTACTTAGTGGGTTCTCTGTGTATTGCCAGGTTGTTACTGGAGGGGTGGTGTTAGGTAGAGAAAACTCTATTCAAGAACCATGAATTCATTTTTTCCCCATTCCTAAATAACACTTACTTAACTTTTTACTTGGCATTTTATATTTTAAGAGATTTCTAAGTTTGGCATTCACTACCTCTATAAAAGGAAAAATGTAAAACTAATAGATCTCTAACACCATAGATAGCTACTATAAATATAATCAAGTAACCATATGTTCAATAATTCAGCCCTCTGAGAACACTGACCCAGAACTGAAGTTTGAAACGTTGTTTTCCTCTTTTAAATTTCTATTTTTAAATGGTAATATTATTAGAGAATAATACGAAGAAATAAATGTCTCTATAATCAATGGAAAAAATACCTTACATATTGACATTGCCAGAGTTGTTTGTTAATTTTCAATAACTGAGGAAATGTGGCTGGTAAATAATGTTCTAAAAATTAAATACCATGTTTGTTCATCCTTATTTTCCTCAATATGCTTTGGCAATGACACTTACATTACCACAGAAATCATTCAGCCATGCAATGCCTTAAATATCATATTACAATAATGCAATGTGTTTCTGTTGCTATGTTTCTTCTGTTTTTCTTAATACATATCTCTAAATAGATATATGTGGCAACAAAGTCATTAACTAAGGAAAATCCAACTCAGCAAAGAGACAATTTATATGCTAAAAGTCAAATTATGAAACACTTTTCACTTCACTTAGACACGTGAGGGACACTCCATGTGCTAGTCATTGTAATAAGTGATGGCAATAAAAAAAAGCCAGCCTCCTTTCTTATTCTCAGATAAGTGGTAGTCTAGCAGAGTCACTATAAAATAAATATTAATAAACAGTTGAAATAGTAAATCAAATACCCTTTAATTGTAATACACACAGAGGCATGGTACCACACTCAGGTTTCCAGTCTGGAAAAACAGATAGAAATTATGATACACCCTGGGTTTGAGATGTTAGTGGTTCCAGAAGTCACTAGTAGCTTTAATGCCTCGAGAGAAAACCTGGAAAGGCTGTTTTATGCAATACTATTCAAAGAGACAATAAGGATTTGGTGTTACCTCTTTCCCCAGACCACAGGCATAATTTAATCATAATGACTTCCTGTAGAAGCTTATTCATCATGGAATGCCCCACTCAACTATCAACTCCCTTACACAAGTACTTCTGTCTTCCACAGTAAAAGGACAGAGGATGTATTCATTCAATTCATCCCTACCAAGACTGCATTATTGAAAATCTGTTCCTCAGTTCTTTCTTCTTTTTCACTAATTAATAATAAGAATTATTCAGGCATACAAATTTGGGAAGAGCATTGAGTCATTTTGGGTTTTCTACCAAGCAGACGACAACATGGAATTAGAATTAATTAGAGGTAGTGTCTGTAAAAATGGAAGCTGGAGAAATAGACCAGGAGAGCCTTCAGACCATGATACTGGTCTGACATCTGTGAGCCCTCTTTTAGAATGAAAATTCTGTAAGTACAGAAATAGAGCCCAACACAGAGAAAATCTTCAAGGTAACCATTTGGCCCCTATGATGATAGGGTCTAATGTGCATAAATTAGCTTTTCTCTTTGTTTTCTGATGAAAATTTCTTTTCACTAGTCAGGCCCACTTTGGGCAGCTATCTGCCTTGATATGAATAAAATGGCTCTGAAATACCAGTAATCCAAGTTGGAAAAGGTTTAACAAATTGCCAAGCCGAAGGGTCATCAATAATTGCCAAGTATCTTAGACACAAAATGTCATCATAGTTTAGGCTCTTAAAATCCATTAGGTTGGTGCAAAAGTAATTCGGTTTTTGCCACTACTTTTAATTTTCATTTTTTTCCTGTAATTTCTATTGATTGTATTGTCTTTCTCCAGAAGTTGTATTAGCTTAATTACCTCAAGTCATCTACTATGGATATAAATTAAAAGAAAAGGTCTTTGTGCTTAGAATACTCTCAAGACTACTCTGATGTATCGTATACAAAAAAAAAAAAAAAAAAAAAAAGAAAGAAAAAAAAAATAGAACTTCCAAAGCTAACATTTCTTTTTATAGGCAAATTACATCCTCTTCTGCTACTTATTTTTCAGCATTGCTTGGCAATCTTGTTATTTTTCAGACATGTCCTTAGTAATTTAATTCAAACATCTCATCTTCAGGTGTTTGAATTTTTCATCTGGTTGTGAGTCTCTAATGCCAGAGCATGGTATTTGTGACAATGCTCATCTAGGGGGCCAGGAAAAGCAGCTAGGCTATTAGTGAAAATGCAGGACTAACTAAATGTGATTCAACTCATACAAAATTTGAAAGAATGAACAAAAATACAAGAGCCTTCTTTTGCAGGGACTGGAGCAGACACTACATCCTTATAGAGCTTACATTACCTTATACTTCTCTGCCATATTGTTCTTAGGAGCATCAATAAATTTTTATTTAGATCCTAATAAATGTCCCTTTCTTAACTTATTTTCAATTAATGTCATTTTTCCCTGCCTTGTCTTCATTATAAAAGGAGAATTACTATGTATTCTTATTATATCTCTTCCTGTCTACTAAGAGTTTATTGTAATAAAATCTGAGTATCTGCCACAACCAATGCCCCATCAGTGAAACATGAATCTGAAGGACTCATTCTTCCTAATTCTGCTCTTCTTGTGACACATAAGCCATAACAACACTGACAAATTAGCCACAAATAATTAAATCAGAAGCTGGTGCCTTATTCAAAGGCTGGAGATGAAGAAGGCCACCTATCCTTGAGGTAGTCTGGCCTAAATTTTGACTAATATGGATTCCTATATATAATGGTGAAAAAAACTGACCAACCAGAGCTTGTCTCTTGGGCCTCTGACAAACAGACAGTCACTAAAATGTGTTATTGTTGTGTTTCTCTGAATGCCTATTGTATACTTCAGTTATGGGAACACTCAGCTCCAGAATAAGCAATAGTTAAAAGGAGGGCAATGCTTTTCATTTTTTCGTCCTTCATGGTTCTGTGTAGCATTGCAGTAAACATCTCTCAAAGGAATCCTGGGTAAGATTGTTTCTCACAACCCTACAAAATGTAACTAATGTAAAGTATTTATAGATTTATTAACTCTCTCTTTCAAGGGTCCCAAAGACCCACAGTTTCATTAGTAGGACTCAGTCCCAGTATATAGTCATACTCAGAGCTATGATTCAGTACAGGGAAAAAATACAAAGCAAAATTCACAAAAAGAAAAGGCATATGGTGTGATGTTGAAAAGAAACCAGGCTGAAGCGTCCAAGAATTCTCTCACAATGGAGCGACACAGGATTCTCTCACAATGAAGCCACATAGGATAGATATGTCCACAAACATTTACATTTTGCTCGCTGGAAGGATTTTTTTAAAGGGAAGACTGGAAGATCTTTGAGACCAGATTGGGGTGTGACTACAACATGTAAAATAAAAAAAGGCATCAGATTTAGCTAGTTGGGTATCTAAGAAATGGTTGCTATTAATTATCCCTGCTGAATTGTAAGAAAGAAAAAAAAACCTTAATGCCACATTTCCAATCAGACACATTCATAGAAATTAGTGACTTACGCAGTTGGTTAGTTTAATTGTACTAGGTAACTGCACTAGGATTAATTGCATCAGCAAACAAACAAGAACTGAACTATATTCTCAGGAAGAATTAAAATAAAACATTGTGCATGAAGACTAGAACAGAAGCAATGTTAATGGCCTTTGCTGTATCATCTACTGAGTTTGGAAAGCCTCAGTTTTTCCATTTGGAGAAAGCCAAGGAGTGTGTTTGGGTCCTAAACTGTCATCCTGAAAGGAATATCGTGAAGCCAATGGTACAGCTTCAATCTGGGTTTATGTTTCTTACCTCTTGCCTTTTATGTTAGAATCTACTTCTCACTGGTCACTCCCCTCTCAGGTTATTTCACAATGAGCAGGATCTTAACTCTATTTTCTTCTAAAACCCACAGAAAAGGTATAAAACAATTGTATTGAATACTATTCTTTATTAATTGCTATTTTATATAAACTCTGCAAATTCTAAATAAAATAAAAATTAGAATTTTTAATTTGGACCCAGTTGAGAATTAAAAACACAACTTATGTTTCATTTTAAGTCGATGAATTAGATGCTGTCTGAACAACTGCCAAGGCATCTGTTGCTTTCTAAATAAAGTGAAAACAACTAGCAGAGGAAGATTCTCAGACTTACTGTTTCATTTACCTTTTGGTTCAGAAGCTAAGGAATATCCATAAGAACAACTGAATAACTTCAAGGGTGCTACCTAAATTTGTGCTCACTGGATTTGAATTTATAGTCTTAAATTCTTCCTAGCAGGTTTATAATCTTTATTAGTCTTAGAAATGTGTACCTTAGAAAAGCACACATAAGCAGCTTAAAGAGATCAAATTTCATAAAAGGAATCTTTAGTGACAGTGACTAATAACCTTCGCTGAATCAAAAAAGGAAAAAAAATCAAAACCTGCTTAATTTCATATAGCATCTCAGGACAATTACACTCCCAGACTTTTTAAACCATTGAACCAAACAATGAACCAAAATAGTATATTTTTCTTAATAGTAACTATAGATATCAAGCTATTTTCCATTTTGAAAATTTTCTTTTGAACAAGAAAATAATGAAGTGACCTTAATGGGTGAATTTAAAAAAATCTCTAAGGATACAACTTTGAGTAATCTAAAGCTTTACAAAACAGTCACTTGAAGCTAAGTGACTTGATCCATTCACACGGTTGACTGTGAAGTTCTCTGCCCTTCATTTACTCAACATATAATTCTTGAGTGCCACATTACAAAATCTAAAATCACACTAAAATAGCATACACACCCTGGATAAAAATAGACAATGATTTTATTTTTTTTCCTATGTATAAAAGAAGTTTGGAGCACAAGTAGTAATTTCCTCTTTTAATCAAATATTGTAAAACTTTGGAAGAAGAAAAAAGATATGGCAAATAATCAACAACCACAGATGTTAATACTATTAATGGCTTTTCAGTTTTGGAAGTAAACTATTTTCCATCTCAGTTTCCTTGAAAGTAAAATTAATACCAACTCCACAGCTCACATTCCACAGACAAAAAGCATTGTTCACATGCTCTAGACCCTGCCTCCTAAATAGTCTCCTGGAAAATGTAAGAGAGTGCTGGGATCTGTTCATTGCCGTTGTTCTGGCTGCTGTAACTCACAATGCACCACTGTGGTGCACTGCTTTTCCACTGCACCAGGGCTCCAAGTCCACACAGAAGGGAAATCTCACCCTCTTGGCTAATAAATCACATCAACTGGAAGTAAATGAAGAAGTAAGTATGGTTTTACAACTACTGCTGGAGTTATTTAGTATGTTAAATATAATGATGAAAAGTATATTTTGTTAGAAACAATATGAAAAATATTGACAGAATGTCTCTAGATATCAAGACAGCTAAGACTTATATGAGATGTCATTCACCTAAGAGTGAAAGCCATAGGAAAGGGACAAAAGAAAGAGAACTCAAAGTGACATTATTTATTTTACAAGATCTTTCTTTTATAGGACTCTACAGTAAAAAATTTGAAGTTAGGCAAAAAATTTCTCTTTAGACCATCATAGTTATGAAATCTCTTCTCAGTGGATCTTGTCCTTCTCCTCCCAGTCTAGAGGTATACATTCTTTTACTTTTCTTAGATTTTAGATCTCTTTTAAGCATAGTTGATTCACATTTTTCAGTTTAAAATGATTATCTTTGACAACACAGACAATATTGGAATTAAATCGTTTTTCTTTATCTGTGTGATTGATATATGTTCAATTTCTCATAAGCAAACAATCTAATTAAGTGTAGTTTGTTTTGTTACAAACATGTCTTTTAAACCCTTTAACTTATTTTTAATGCTTTTCTGAAGATGTAGCTTACTTTTGGCTTTTTTACTTCTCAGATATTATAGTTATATTGTGGCACTCTTTACTCCTTGGCTTTAATTATGTGTTACTCCTTCCAATTTGTCTGTATCTTCAATTGTAAATTACAGGGAGTTCTCTGTAGATATTCCAGATTCTTAGATGTCTCAAAATATATTCATCATTACAATATAATTTCCATGTGCAATTAAACTACAGAACCTTCTTTCTCAGACTAACATATTTCTTGGAATTTCTGGTCTGAAAAATACATTTTTATTCTCTGAAAATGTTTTGAAACATCCTTTTGGATCTTAGACATCCAAAAGGATATTTTCCAAAAAGAATATGTCTTGGTCTTTCACGGTGCTGTTGTTCCAAGGTTCTGGTTTCTACTACTTCATCAGCCAACCAGACTTTTCTTACAGATTCAAACTATGCACAGAGTGAAAATTCTTCCTGATGTTTCCTTGAAGTGATCCATGCAGTTTCCTAAGACCTTGTTTACATATTAAGCCCACACCATGATCGACTGTTCTATACAAAGCAGTCTATAAATCACTGAGTGGCTTATAAGTAATTAAATAGAAAATAATTAAGATAATTTCTCTATTTAACATTTGAATTCTTACCCACTATATAAAAATAAAATTCCTTGGCTACACTTTTCTGGATATAAATAAAAGAAAATTTATTGCAGTAAATCATCATACATAACTTGATTCACACATGATGGATTTTTAGTGCAGTTACTCTTGTTTAGCTCTGGGTCAAACATTTCCGCTGTCAGGCTTCCCAGTTTGAGCCCCAAGAATAACTCAGTTCTAACTCTTCCTTTAGATAGTACTTAGAATGTCCCATTTATTTCCTTTATTATACTGAATCTGAAAACTTTGATTAAGAACTAGGTCAACTGTATTCTGCTGCAACCTTGGTGGTGTGTTTTAATCATTGATTCAGCAAATTAGTATCTATTACAATAAAGGCCCTGTTCTAGGTACTGGTATTGTAACACAAAAGAAAAATTTTCATCCTTAAAAAGTGTACTGTTTAGTGGATTAGAAAGACAAAAAATAAGATAAATAGTTAATACAGTGCTATGAAGAAAAATAAAGCATGAGGAGAAATAAGACTCTAAACAATATTATTCCAGTGGTTCTGTGGGAAATAGGTCAAAGGAAAGAAACAAGCAACCATTGCAATAGAATCAGTAGGAAAAGAGGTAACAGTAGTTTGGAGCAGGGCATTAGCTCTAGAGATTGAAGGACAAAGACTTTGGATGTATTTTGAAGGTAGAATAACAGATTTTTCTGATGCATACAGTATGAGATATGACCAATTGAAAAGAGTAAAGGATGCTTCCAAAGATTTTAGTCAAAGCAAATAGAGGAAGGCAGGTGCCTGTTATGGAGAGAGAAGGTTTTATGAGTGGTGGTGAGATTATGAGCTTGATTTTTAAAATGTCAAGTTGGGAATGTCCATTAGATATCCAACAGGAGATATTTGGAAAGTTGATTACATGAGTCTAGACCTGGGAGGGGAGGTAAGACATAGACATACATGATGGGTTAATTAACTTGTATACATATCTTAAAGCCTTAAGACTTGATGAGATTTCCCAAGAGAGGGAATCAGTAGGAAAAAAAAATAAAGAAGTAAAGGACTGTATGTTGGGATAGTTCAATATTGAGAGATTAAAGAGATGAGACAAAGCAATACAGAAGATCAGAAAGTAGCAGTCAAAAAAGAAAGGAGAAAAACAAAGCAATGTGATATCTATATAATAAAGCAATTTCAAGGAGAAATAATAGCAAGAAAAAAAAGAAAATCATCAAAAGTGCCTAGTATATTTGTGTGGCTAAATTAAGTTGCCTGGTGGTGATCACAAACTTAGCAAATTATTGTTCCCTCACAATTTAAAAAAACAAATTATGTAAAAGTAGTTTCCATTTCATAAATATTTCTTATTTTCCAGGATCTAAAGGGGAAAATCCCAGCATACTTTGGAGCTGTGGCTTGAGCATGGTTTTATTTTTCCTGAAAGTCTCATTTAAATGCTTCTGTTTGTGCCAAGTGGAGAAAATTCCTTTTTGAGGATCAATTGGCTAGTATTTTTTGAAGATCTTTGGTAACCACATGCAATTTCAATTTTCAGGAAACTTTAAGGATAATAAGCTCATTTTCCATGAATCCAAGTCACAGAATCCCAGCTTTCCTGGCCTTCATTTCTGGCCTTTGTAATTAAACCTCAAGCCATTGGCTAAATGCTGCTTTTGAGAAGAATCCATAGTCTGGCTTTCCAAAACCATTCTCCTTTAACATTCTGTTTAGTAAGTTTCTTTAGGCAAATTACTTGTCATTTAGCTTACATTTATTACTCATAACCAAGAGTTAAAATAATAAACAGCTGGGGGGCTTTTTTAATATTTATTTTGAATCTGATAACATCATTAAGAGTAGTCATTTTTGTCTCTTTTCACTTATGTCAGAAACTCCCCACCAAAATTAATCAAATGTTTTCATGAATACTGAGTGCTAAATTTTCTTCAGGGTCTGAACTAGAAAGTATTATAAAAAAATACTTAACTTTTAATCTGGCAGGGTAATACTGACACCTTTTGATTTAAAATATTCCCAGAAGGAAGCAATTCTACTCTCATCACATGTTCCAAAATGGTTAACCCTGACCCTGCTTCTCCTCCCAGCAAAGTCATCATTTTAGAATGCTTTGCATTTCTTCTTTTTGAATTTGCTGGAGGTTTCTCAAAGATTTTTGCAAGCATTCATCCAAGTATTGGCAAACTTTCTGTCAAAGGTCAAATTGAATATCAGAATTTTAGATCTGAAATACTCCTTGTTTTACATCTCAAGGTTAAACCAATGAAATATAAAAAAGTCAAACGTACTCTTACTTATGAAGGCTACTCAAACGTATGTTCTCTCACAGTAATTTCTTAACTCTTGCATGGTAATACTCCACAAATGATCATTGGCACTGCTCTGTAAATGTTCTACTTCCACTTACTAGCAGTCACCAAATTATCAAGCCACTAAAGCTAACCTAAAGAATTTAAATTTTGTATAGAGGACTTTTTTTAAAAGTAACTGGAAATCTCTAGGATTCACACACACACACACACACACACACACACACACACACACATATTTATTTATTTAAACTTTAATTTTAATATGACTGTAAAAATGCCACATTGGCTTAATTCTTTTAGATAAAATCAAACTTGAAACAATACATCTGCAGTGTCTCCTAAAGTTCCTTGGGAGACATATTTCTCATTCATGATTTTCAAATCAAGAATACAAAACATAAATACAGTTATATGAAAATGGCAATTAATTCCTGTCTTATGCTATAAATATGTATTGTTGAGAAACATTAGTTTTCATTTTCCAGTGAGGAAAGTATATGTCATAGGTTAAAAAACAAGAAAATCATGCAATTTCAGAACTTTAAGTGTCACTCTTCTCTGTACAAAAGGTAAAAACTTAAAGGATCAATCGTTTGGGAAAATCCAAGTGATAAAAAAGTTTGGCTAGGGTGGAAGCAAATCTGCAGCAATCTGGACCATGTATCCTTTGCAGAAACATTTCTTGTATAACATTTTGCCTCCATCTATATGTACATTAGTGTTTCTTTTCAGACAGCTGTGTGTATGTATTCTTGATCAAGAAGTTACAGGGGATCAGAAGCAGAGAAAGAATAGACCACAGGAAAGGCCTGTTAGCCCAATTTTATACTCAAGAATGTGTTGCTTGGCCGTGGTGATACTTCACGTGTGATTATATTTAAGGCTGAATAACTCACACTTCAGTGGATATTCTAATACCAGATTATTGCATTGAAAGAATAAGAACAGACCACATCCCTGGAGGTAGAAGTGAGATTTTAAATAAGAAGGTTGGATATTCTGGGCTGCTAGTAATTTAATGACAAAAATGAAAATGAAGATGTAGACCTTTCATTGGACGTGCCAAAGAAATGCATTTGTCTCTCAGGATCCTGGCAGCAGTTTTGAACGGAGGTATTAAAACACTTCTGCAGGGTAAACTCGTTTATCAAATGGCATCAAACTAGCAAGTAGCCTGAGGAACATCTCAAGAAAACTTCTGAAATGTTGAATTATAGCTGGTGGTGTCTGCTTGTAAGTCGCATTTAGGAGTCAAAGTATATTTGTACCCCACTTGCCTTGTATAACTCCCAGTCTTTCTGTATATGTTTAAAAGTTACAGCCTATCTTCACTTTCTCTTTGAGTACATGAGAAAAACTGTTGTCTGCCAGTTTTGGGGAGAAATGTTACTTGCAGGAGAGAGAAGCAGTGGGTTTAGAGGAATATACCTTGAGATGGCAGCAGGTAACCAGCAATAGAGAGATCAGTAACCACTAAAAATAGCAGAGCATTGGTCCATGCCTGGTTGACATGGTCAATGACCAACTACAGTACTAAACTGTAGGGCATGAAAAATTCCTGGGAAACCCTCTACAACACTGAAGGAAATCTGCTAAAAGACTAGATATCATGCATTCAAGTATGAATAAGGACTTTAGCCAACTTGATTTGGACATGTGTTCAGTATAATACTTGTAATCTAATAATTTTACTGAAGTTTTCATTATAGACCTCTGTTTTTATGCTCACGCAGTAGATCTGAGACTGCTATCCTTAGAAAGCCTTGCTTGCAAGGTTGGTCCTTGGCTGGCATGTGTAATTATGGGGACACAGGGCATAGGACCACAGGGTCGATGCCCAGGTTACAGTAAAATATGTCACTAGCTTGGCATTATGGGTTGGCATCCCAAGTTTATTGATTCATTTATTTCTTCATTAAATAAATATTTATTCAGCCTCTTCAGTGTGTCAGACACTGGTACAGGCACTGGGTATAGAATCGTGAACAAGACCAAGTCTTGTCTAACAAAATTTACAAAATAACAAACATTTTAAAAATATGTATTGCCTGGTAGCAATAAGAGTTATTAACAAAATGAAAACAAGGTAAGAGAAAGAATGGAGTGTGGAAAGTTGAGTGGTCAGAGGAGACAGCATCTGGAAGGAAACTAATGCTCTCAAAAGGGGCATTTATAATAATGACAGCTTCCTTCAAGTGTTTTGTAAACATTGAACCTCTATGAGGAGACCAGAGCAGGCAAACGGGACATAAAAGCTGTTGAATACATGGAAGATGCCCAGAGAAACTCTGAATCAAACCCAGACTTTAGTGTCTTGGATGTGCACATGGGGGAAAGAGTCACTGGAATTTAGGTTTTTGTTAGCCTGAATTTGTTTGTGTGCAGAATCTGGCAAGACTTAGAGATATTTAGACTATATAATTAATGACAAAACATGCAAATAGAAATCAGAAAGAAACTGAAAATATGATGCTGGAGCAAAAGTCAGAGATCACATCTACATTTGGAAGTCACAGGAGAAGTAGTTAAAACAATGATAACAGTATATCACGATGAGCAAGGGTCAAAGTCGGAGTCTTGAGAAATGCTTATATTCAGATACTGGGGGAAAAGTAGCAGAAAAGTAATTTGCATAGAAGCAAAATAGAGAAATAGTAAAAATACAGAAACAATATGAGAGTATCCAAAAAAGCATGAGAGATTCCACAGTGTTAAATTCTAAAATGAAAATAAGATAAATGCCAAGAAGAATTTGTTTAGAGGATATACAGAAACCACAAAAGAATAGCAGTAGTGTGGTAGAATCTGAAACTAAATTTTATGTTGTTATAAAGGAATTCAGATGAAACAATTTTAGATCAGGTGTCTCCAACATTCAGTGAAGAAAGGAAAGAGAAAGGTAGGATGGTTCTAACAGGTGTGTCTACCACAGAGTGTGCATTTAAACAGTCACTTATGAATTTTTCAACAAATGATAACTTGATGATTAAGATTTTTGACTTTTTTATGAGAACATTCTTTGCAATTTTTAAAAGCAGAGTGGGAGGAGCCAAAGGAAAGAGAGAAGTTGAAGTTGCTAAAGAGAGGAGGAATAATTATGAAGGCAACATATGGAGACACATAAGGAATTAGATCTAGAGTATAGGAAACTGTACACTTCCTTCGAAGCAGGAAGGATAGATACATCTCCCGTGATATTTCAAGGTGAAGATTAAGTAACATATAGGAGTGAATACTTGACAATTTCAGTGTCCTCTGAGAAACTGGAGCCAAGGTAACTAGCAAAATTTGTGGGGACTTAGATGAAACAGATCCGGAAATGACTTAATCACTTTTGAACTCAATTATACTATGTCACCCCTATCAAAGCAGGGATACTCTATTTTAAGATCCATCCTACCTCCCCTCCTCAAACACCCACCTAAATATGTTATTAAGAGATGGGAGCCCCCAGTACAAGCAAAGGAGAAGAATTTGCAGTTTTACATTAGGCTGCTGTTGGGCAGCGAAGGGGTCTGCAGGTGCAGGTGCCAGTTTGCCTGCTGATGGCTTCCCACTGGAGAGCTGTGACTTGTCCCTCAACTTTTGGTTCTCATGACAAAGAATGCAATCTAAATTGACAGGTGTTCAAGGCAATTCTCAGTCTTTGTTGGCCTTTTTAAACTCATACAAATGGCCCTGCATATGCTCTGGTGAGGATATTTAGGGAAAATTTTGAGCCCAATATTATATGGCTAAATGAAAAATATTTATATACGACTAACAATAAAAAGATGGGCACATTTTAAATTAAGCATATTTTAAACTGTGCTTTTTATTTATCTTAAATAACTTACTTTGACCTCAAATTACAATTATTTCCATCATATTTTCACTATGGAAACAACATAACTATATTTTAAACTGTGAATATGCAAAATTTACTCTAGTGACTCCAGAACGGAAAGTGCATATGAAAACCCGGTACCCAGGGAGCAGCTTCCTTACATCCAAACACATGACTGCTGGGAAGGAACCAAGGCAGCCAAGGTAAAGAGGACAGAAATTACCATAAAAAGAGCTATTTCTGGAGAGCTGGGCTAAAATATAAAATATGTTTTCCCATACAAATTATGAAATAAGTGACATCTAAAGATTTCTCAAGCAGTACTAGTTAATAAATGATTTTATAATGAACTTTTGAGGACCATCCTGAGACTTCAACAACAATTAATTATCCACCATTTCTGAGCAAAACCAGAAAAGTATTCTTAATTCCACACAAATGACTGGAAAGTGATATAGCCCATTACAAGCCATTTTGTGATTGCTCTTACGTATACTTTGGGCATAGCCAGTGGAACACGGTAGCCAATGGAAGACTCAGGAAATGAGGTGGCAAGTGGATTTCTTTCCATGTGCCAATCTCAATCAGTTGCAGTAATGTGTTAAAAAGTACCCTGAAATCATGTTTTATCCAGGCAAAAAAGAGTGCTGTTATGCGTTATTTATGCATTTCACAGACATGCCTGAGAGTAAGATACTACCATCCATTTTAGAAGATGGGGAAAAGAAACTAATATAAATAAAGTTTCAAAAGCTGGCACATCAGCATGAAGGAGAGGGAACAGAAGAGGCAAACTGAAGGATTTTGTTTTATCCTGTCTTAATTCATGTCAGTTTGTCTTAAAAGGAGACATAAAAAGGAGTAGCTGGCCTGTGAAATGAGTGAGCGGTGGTGAGAACTTCTCCCCAAGTAACCTCCTTCCATGTGTCTCCCAGATTGATAATGACAAGGAAATAAAGGACAACAATGAGGCAACTAGAGAAGAAAAAAAGAAGTAGCAATCTAAGCGCTCGCAAGTCCGTGCACAGAGAAATTAAATTTGAATCAATTAACTAGAAGTCTCAATTCTAACTTTTAAAAATTAAAAAAAAAATAAAGGAACTCAATGGCCATCAGCTTTGATGTGGGAGCTAGGCCCATATAATTGATATCAACATCTATTTGCATCTCCTGATAATTTTTGTTATTATACATGAAGTCCAGATCTAAATAAGATATTTCTTAAAAAGCAATAAAACATAAAACCGTTCTTTTCAAGCATTACCTGAAAGCTAAATAAGTCTAAAATTTTAGTAGGCAAAGGGAAAGAAAAGTAAAATAGTACCTCACATCTCAATACTAACATTGAATGTCATGGCTTAAAGGCTGCACTTAAAAGATACAGAACAGCAGAATGAATGAGAATTCAGCTAAGTACCTCATCTGACACATGAGGACTCACATAAACTTAATGTAAAAAGGTGGAAAAAAAATTCCTTGCAAATGGACACCCAAAGTAACCAGGAAGGGCTATTCTTATATCAGACAAAACAAACTTTAAAGCAACAACAGTTAAAAAAGACAAAGAGGGACATTATTTAATGATAAAAGGACTAGTCCAACAGGAAAATATCAGAAAATTTATATGCACCTAACCCTGGAGTTCCCAAATTTATAAAACAATTACTACTAGACCTATGAAATGAGGTAGACAACAACCCAGTAATAGTAGGAGATTTTAATATTCTACTGACAGCACTAGACAGGTCCTAAGCTCAGAAAGTCAACAAAGAAACAATAGCTTTAAACTATATTCTACATCAAATTTACTTAACAGATACTTACAGAACATTCCACCCAACAACCACAGAATATAGCTTCTACTCATCATCACATGGAACATTCTCCAACACAGACCATATGATAGGCCACAATACATGTCACAGCAAATTTAAGAAAAGTGAAATTATATTGAGTACTCTGTCAGACCACAGTGGAATAAAATCAAAAATCAACTCAAAAAAAGGCACCCTGAAAACCAAGAAAATACATGGAAATTAAATAACCTGCTCTTGAATGATCGATGGGTCAACAAAAAAATCTAGACGAAAATTTAAAAATATCTTTGAACTAAACAATAATAGTGACACAACTTATCAAAAACCTCTGGGATACAGCCAAAGGGATGCTAAGAAGAAAGTTCATAGTATTAAATGCCTACATCAAAAAGCCTGAAAGAGCACAAATAGACATCTAAGGTCACACCTCAAGGAACTAGAGAAACAAGAACAAACCAAACCCAAACCCAGCATAAGAAAAGAAAAAAATAAATAAAGATCTGAGCAGAACTAAATGACACCAGAAAATACAAAAGATAAGTGAAATAAAGAGCTGGTTCTTTGAAAGATAAATAAACTTGATAGACCATTGGTGAGATTAACCAAGTATACAAGAGACAAGATCAAAATAAGCTCAGTTAGAAACAAAACTGGAGATAGTATAACTGATATCACAGAAATACAAAAGATCATTCAAGGCTACTATGAACACCTTTACATGCACAAACTAGAAAACTTATAGGAGATAAATTCTCAAGAATATACAAGCTTCCTATATTAATCCAAGAAGAAATAGAAATTCTGAACAGATCAATAACAAGCAGTACAATTGAAATGGTAATTTAAAAACTGCCAACCAAAAAAGTCCAGGACCAGATGGATTTACAGCTGGATTCTATAAGACATTTAAAGAAGAATTGGTACCAATCCTATTGACACTATTCCACAAGACAAAGAAAGAGGGAATCCTCCCTAAATCATTTTGTGAAGCCAGTGTCACCCTAATATCAAAACCAGGAAAGGACATAACAACAACAACAAAACTACAGACCAATATCCCTGATGAACATAGATGCAAAAGTTCTCAACAAAATAGCAGCAAACTAATTCCAACAGCATCTCAAAATGATAATCCACCACGAACAAGTGGGTTTCCTACCAGAGCTGCAGGGATGGTTTAACATAAACAAGTCAATAAATGTGATACACCACATAAATAGAATTAAAAAGAAAAATCACATGATCATCTCAGCAGACATAGAAAAAGCATTTGACAAAATCCAGCATCCCTTGATGATTAAAACCTTCAGCAAAAATGGCATAGAAGGGAAACACCCTATGGTAATAAAGCCATCTATGACAAACCCACAGCCAAAATTACACTGAACAGGGAAAAGTTGAAAGAAATCCCCCTGAGAAATGGAACAAGACAAGGATGCCCACTTTCACTACTTCTATTCAACGTAGTACTGGAAATCCTAGCCAGAGCAGTCAGGCAAGAAAAAGAAATAAAGGGCATTAAATTGGTAAAGGTAGTTGAACTGTCACTATTTGCTGATGAGACAATCATATACCTAGAAAACTCTAAAGACTTGTCCAAAAAGATCCTAGAACTGATAAATGAATTCAATAAAGTTTCAGGATACAAAATTAATGTACACAAGTCAGTAGCACTGCTATGCACCAACAACAACCAACCTGAACATGAAATCAAGAACTCAACCCATTTTATAATAGCTGCAAAAATATAATAATACTTAGGAATATACCTAACCACAAAGGTGTAAGACCTCTGCATGGAAAACTACAAAACACTACTGAAAGAAATCATAGATGACACAAACAAATAGAAACATATCCCATACTCATGAATTTGTAGAATCATTATTGTGAAAATTACCATACCACCAAAAGCAATCCACAAATTTAATGCCATTCCCATCGAAATACCACCATCATTCTTCATAGAACTAACAAAAAAAATCCTAAGATTCATATGGAACCAACCCACATAGCCAAAGAAAGAGTAAGCAAAAGAACAAACCTAGAGGCATCACATTACCTGATTTCAAACTATACTATAAGGCCATAGTCACCAAAAGAGTATGATACTTGTATAAAAATAGGCACATAGACCAGTGGGACAGAATAGAGAACTCAGAAATAAACCCAAATACTTATAGCCAACTAATCTTTGACAAAGCAAACAAAAATATAAAGTGGGGTTAAAGACACCCTATTCAACAAATGGTAAGCCACATGGGGATAATTGGCAAACCACATGTAGAAGAAAACTGGATCTTCATCTCTCATCTTATACAAAAAATCAAATCAAGATGGATCAAAAATTTAAATCTAAGACCTGAAACCAAAAAAATTCTACAAGATAACATCAGAAAAACCCTTCTAGAAATTGGCATAGGCAAAGACTTCATGACCAGTAACTTAAAAGCAAATGCAACTAAAACAAAGATAAATAGATGGGACTTTATTAAACTAAAATGCTTCTGCACAGCAAAAGATATAATCAGCAGAGTAAAAAGACAACCCACAGAGTAGAAGAAATCTTTACAATCTATATATCCGACAAAGGACTAATATCCAGAATCTACAAGGAACTCAAACAAATCAGCAAGAACAAAAAATTAAATATTGCATCAAAAAGTGGGTTAAGGACATGAATAGACAATTCTAAAAAGAAGACATATTATACAAATGGCCAAGAAACATATAAAAAATGTCCAACATCACTGATTATCAGAGAAATGCAAATCAAAACCACAATGTGATACCACCTTATTCCTGCAAGAATGGCCATAATTAAACAATTAAAAAAAATAATAGATATTGGCATGGATGTGGTGAAAAGGGAACACTTTCACACTTCTGGTAAGCTTGTAAACTAGTACAATCACTGTGGAAAACAGTGTGGAGATTTCTTAAATAATTAAAAGTAGATCTACCATTTGATCCAGCAACCCACTATGGGGTATCTAACTGAAGGAAAAGAAATCATAAGAAGAAGATACTTGCACACGCATATTTATAGCAGCACAACTCACAATTGCAAAAAAAATATGGAATCAGCCCAAATGCCCATCAATTAACAAGTGGATAAAGAAAATTTGGGATATGCACCATGGAATACTACTCATCCAGAAAAAGGAATGATATAATGTTATTTGCAGCAACCTGGATGTAATTGGAGACCATTATTCTAAGTAAAGTAACCCAGGAATGGAATCTCAACCATTGTATTTTCTCACTCATAGTGGGAGCTAAGCTATGAGGATGCACAGGCATAAGAATGATACAACAAACTTTGGTGATTTGGAGGAAAGGGTGAGAGGGGTGTGAGGAGTAAAAGACTACACATTGGGTACAGTGTACACTGCTCAGTTGATGGGTGCACTGAAATCTCAGAAATCAACACTAAAGAACTTACCCATGTAACCAAACACTACCTTTTCCCCGAAAAAACTATTTAAATTTAAAAATAATAACAATAAACATATCTCGATGTTAAAAAGATAGACACAGGTTGAATTACATAATTCTCATTTTTGAGAAAGAAACTAGCTACTCAAGGAATTCAAACATTAAAAATATACATATATTGCATTTTGTTGCATTTTTAATTTTGTTAATAAATGTTTGTAAAAGAAAACTAGCTAAATAAATAAATGAAAGATAGCTAATACTGAAATTATTTGTTTCTACATACTATTTTTTCCTGTTAAAGTAAAACAATTTCTCTTGGTTGCTAGTTGGTTTTTCTAACAATGTTCATCTCTATTTCTTTGAAATTGTTATGTCATGGTCAACTAAGTAGCATTACAATATAAAATATTTTATAAGCTAATGATAGTTTTGTGAATGAAGGCAAATGGTCCACAGTGTGTTTTGGCAGTTGCTGGTACCAGTTTTTCCTTTCCATATTTAGTGCTTCCTTCAGGAGCTTTTGTAAGGCAGGCCAAGTGGTGGTGATAAAAATCCCTCAGCAACTGCTTGTCTGTAAAGGGTTTTATTTTTCCTTCACTTACAAAGCTTAGTTTGGCTGAATATGAAATTCTGGGTTAAAAATTCTTTTCTTTTAAAATGTTGAGTCCAGATGCAGTGGTTCACAGCACTTTGGGAGACTAAAGCAGGTGGATCACGAGGTCAGGAATTCAAGACCAGCCAGAACAATATGGTGAAACTCCCTATCTACTAAAAAAAAAAAAAAAAAAAAAAAAAAAAA
>PVKP010019488.1:0-42343 GCA_004027715.1 Plecturocebus donacophilus | reverse complement strand
TCTTCCTCTTCCTCCTCCTCCTCCCCCTTCTTCTCTTCTTCCTCTTCCTCATCTTCATCCCCCTCTTCCTCCTTCTCCTCCTCTTCTTCTTCCTTTCCTCCTCCCCCTCCTGTCCTTTACAAGGACATGGATGAAGCTGGAAATCATCATTTTCAGCAAACTAACACAAGAACAGAAAACCAAACACCACATATTCTCTCTCATAAGTCGAACAATGAGAACACTTGGACACAGGGAGGGGAACATCGCACATTGGGGCCTGTTGGGGGGTTGGAGGGTTATAGGAAGGATAGTATTAAGAGAAATACCTAACAGATGACGGGTTGATGGGTGCAGCAAACCACCGTGCACATGTATACCTACGCAACAAACCTGCATGTTCTGCACATGTACCCCAAAACTTAAAGTATTTTTTTTAAATGTCAGGCAATGGCATTATCTTATTTAAACCTCAAAAAACTCTGTGAAGTGAGCACTAGGACAGTCCCCATATAACAGAGAAGATAAGTAACTTGCCTAAGGATACAGAGCTATTAAGTGCTGTAAAGCTGAGATCTGAGTGTCTGTTCCACTCCGAATGCAGACTCCCAACCATCCAAGTAGCTGCCATCATTATCCCCATTTTGCAGATAAGAAGACTGAGGCTCAGGGCAAGATGTACCTAAGGCCATGGGGTTTAGGAGCGGAATCCAAATGCAGGCAGAAAGCAGAGATCGGGCTTCCCACGGTGACGCCATAACACCCCTGCAGAGGCCTCTGTCACAGCTCCGATACGATTGTGCAGTGCTTAGTTATTTTCATGCCTGTCTCCATTTACCAAGTAGAGGCACTTTAAGAGAAAAGATCGGATTTATTCTCTGCTTCTTCAGCTCCAACACCATTTTGGCACTTAATCTACTATGCAGATGTTTGCTGAATGAATCAAATGATCAACAAATGAAAGAAAGAATGAGTAAATAACTATTTGTGAAGCACCAGACACGGGGTGGCTTGTGATGAGAAGCGTTTAGAAATATTCTTAGCAAATTGGGGTTGTGCATGAGCCTCTGTTTCTGTAGCCACAAGAAGAAACAAAACCCTTGGAAAGGAAAAAAGAAAGAAAATGGGGCGTAACAAGGATTCCAGGCTGAATTCCATGATGTCACCCTAAATTGGATGTCTGGACTTGGTGAACAAAGGCTCTGGTGACATGGGCCCTGGCCGGGCAGGCCGCTCAGCTTGCATGGGGGAAGAGGTTAAAGTGAACTGCCCTAGAGTCCGTCTCCACCCCAAGCTTTTGCCCAGACGCCTCTGCATTCAGCAGGTATCTCATCCAAGAGAAAACCAGGACAGGAAATCGCGTTGCCATGGAGACCAGAGAGGCCCTTCCAGACACAGGGGAAAACAAACACATTCTGGTTGGACTTAACCCCCACGAAGCCAGGTCTGAGAGGTCCTGGTTTTCACTAGAAATGTCCGGTGGGCTCTCCTCCAAGGCCTCCCGACATCCTCGGCACTAAAGGCTGAATGGCAGTGCTAGCCCATGAGGAGTCCTAGGGGTCATGTCAACCCAGGGCTGAGGGATGAATCCATTTTGTGCCCAGACCTAAGACCTCTGTCTCTTTCAGAGCCGGGAGCTGAATAGACAACAGTTGTGTCAGACACGTTTCTACACATTTTGGGTCTCGAACTCATTTAATCCTCATGACAACTCGACAGAGAAGACCTAGTTACTACTATCATACCCATTTTATTGATGAGCAAACTGAGGCACAGAGAGATGGAGTGAATAGCCCAAGGTCACCAGATAATTGGTGGTGGCACCAGAATTTAAGACACTTTCGGCCAGGAGCAGTGGCTCACGCCTGTAATTCCCGCACTTTGGGAGGCTGAGGTGGGCAGATCACCTGAGGTCGGGAGTTTCAGACCAGCCTGACCAACATGGAGAAACCCCGTTTCTACTAAAAATACAAAAATTAGCCAGGCGTGGTGGCACATGCCTGTAATCCCAGCTACTTGGGGAGCTGAGGCAGGAGAATCGCTTGAAACCAGAAGGTGGAGTTTGCGGTGAGCCGAGATCACACCATTGCACTCCACCCTGAGCAACAAGAATGAAACTCCACCTCAAAACAAACAAACAAACAAACAAAAAAACACTTTCAGAGTACTTGGGCAATAGATCTTTGTGCTGAAGAATACAATATGGCTGGGCATGGTGGTTCACGCCCATAATCCCGGCACTTTGGGAGGCCAAGGCCAGCAGATTGCTTGAGTCCAGGTGTTTGAGACCACCGTGGGCAACAAAGTGAGACTTCATCTCTACAAAAAAATAAACAAAATGAGCCGGGCATTGTGGCGCATGCCTGTAATCCCAGCTACTCGGCAGGCTGAGGTGGGAGGATCACTTGAACCCAGGAGGCGGAGGTTGCAGTGAGCTGAGATCATGCCACTGCACTCCAACCTGGGCAACAGAGCAAGGCCCTGTCAATCCCCTTTCTGCCAAAAAAAGAATACAATATGACCTTGGGTAAGCTGATTTGTCTGAGCCTCCAGTTTCCCCACTGGTGTATATGCCACTACCTTGAAAGATTAGTGTGAAATTTGCTGTACATTTTTTGAGCACTTACTGTATGCTAAGCACTATGTTGGGCCCTGGAAGTATCATGGAAAAGAAGACAAACACAAGTCCAGGATCACACAGGCTGTGGATGGGCAGGTGCTTCCGATTCAGAAAGGCCCCTCTGGAAGCCCTGAGTTTGGAAGGGGTTGGCCTCTTGGAAGAAGCGCAAGAAGACCAGAGGGGCTGAAGTTCCCAGGAGCACGGAGGCAAGTGTCAGAAGCTGGATTCCATAGGGACCAGGATAGCTTTATCTCTAATTGGAAGACAGAGGCTTCTTCCCAGGCTTGGCTCAGAGTGAGATCAGAAGAAAGTCAAGTTTCTTTTTTTCTTCTTCTCTCTTTCTTTCTTTCTTTCTTTTTTTTTTTGAGAAGGAGTTTTTGCTCTTGTTGCCCAGGCTGGAGTACAATGGTGCGATCTCAGCTCACCACAACCTCCGCTTCCTGGATTCAAGCGCTTCTCCTGCCTCAGCCTCCCAAGTAGCTGGAATTACAGACATGCACCACCACACCCGACTCATTTTGTATTTTTAGTAGAGACAGGGTTTCTCCATGTTGGTCAGGCCAGTCTCGAACTCCCGACCTTAGGTGATCTGCCTGCCTTGGCCTCCCAAAGTGCTGGGATTACAGGTATAAGCCATTGTGCCCAGCCATATAAACAAAGCTATATTGACATACAGCCACACTCATTCATTAAGAATTGTCTATGGCTGCTTTTGCAATGCAATGGCAGAGTTGAATAGTTGTGACAAAGATGTATGATCCACAGAGACTAAACTGTTTACTACTGTTCTGTACAGAAGGTCGCTGAGGCTTGGACAAGACACTCCTGGCTTTGGGGTGCAGAGTCTAATTAGGGAGAGCTCATACCTCAGGACCTGGGAAAGGGAAGAGAGGCTGGGAAGCAGCAGTTCCCTGTGAGTTAGTGTTGATACCTATAATACCTTTATACCTACTAGAGCTCACTAGGTGTGGGCACTCTTCTTTTCTTAACTCGTTAAGTCATCAGGTCTATGGTTGTCCTTACTTTACAGATGGGAAATTGAGGACAGAGAGAAGAGCTAAGGAAATTGCTCAACACTGCGCACCTAGTCGGCAGCAGAGAAAGGACTTGAACTTGGGCAGTTTGCCTCCAGAATCTGGGCTGTTAGTGTGGCACTCTGCCACCTCCCATGGGGAAGAGGGTAGCTGACGTTGGAGATAAACACAGCTGTGGCTTCTCTGCTGAGCCTTGCCTAAGCTACCATCTCACATGTCATAAAAACTGCAGGACAAGGGCTGGGCACAGTAGCTCATGCCTGTAAATCCCAGCACTTTGGGAGGCCAAGGTGGGAGGATTGCTTGAGCTCAGGAGTTCAAGACCAGCCTGGGCAACATAGCAAGACTGTCTCTACAAAATAATTTTAAAAATTGCTGGGCATGGTGGTGTATGCCTGCAATCCCACCTACTTGGGAGGCTGAGGTGGGAGGAGTGCTTGAGCCCAGGAGGTTGAAGCTGAAGTAAACTGTGATTGTGCCACTGCACTCCAGTGAGTGACAGAGTGAGAACTTGTCTCAAAAACAGCAATAGTAACAGCAAAAAACCACCAAAAACTGCAAGAGTCTTTTCCTGCCACCAGAACTGTGTTAGGGGCTTCCAGTATCTGATAAGAGTTTGTGTAGTCATAGGGTCTCCTTGCCCTCAGTTCCAAGCTTCATAGCACTTATGAGCCCAGGGCATTGAAGCCTCCAAAACTAGCTTGTGACCTTGAGCAAGTTAACGAATCTCTCTGAGCATCAGTTTTCCATTAGATCGTAAGCAACTATCTTGAAGGATTATTGTGAGGGTTAAATTCGATGACGCATTTATCGAACACTTGGTGTATGCCCTGTGTCTTGGGAGGCTGACTGTATACCCTGCTTAAAGGGCTCCCTTGCCTTCTGGCTTCCCATTGTTTTTGACCAATAGGGAGCCCCAGAAGGTGATTGAGGGAGGGAGGAGACTGGGCTTAGGGTGTTTATTCTCTGGCTGCTTCTCTACATTGATTCTGGGTGCTGGCTGCCTTACAGTCACATTCCCCACCTCGGTGGCCCTCTTTATAGGCTTCTCAATCTCCAGGTTACAGTGGTCATCCTTCCCCTTGGCCTTTCAGGTGTAGAGTGGTAACAGAAGCCAGCCTAACTAGTCCTGTGGATCCTAATTAGTCTGCCCTCTCTTTGTAGAGTTGCTCTATTCAATCCTCCTTCAGCTGGGTGTGGTGGCTCATGCCTGTAATCCCAGCACTTAGGGAGGCTGAGGCAGGCAGATAGCTTGAGTTCAGGAGTTTGAGATCAGCCTGGGCCACATGGCAAAACCCCATCTCTACAAAAAATAAAAAATAATAAAAAATTAGCTGGGTGTGGTGGTGCACGCCTATAGTCCCAGCTACTTGAGGCTGAGGTGAGAATATTGCTTGACCCCTGGAAGTCGAGGCTACAGTGAGCTGAGATTTGCCACTGCATTCCAGCCTCGGTGACAGAGCAAGACCCTGCCTAAAACAAACAAACAAACAAAAAAATAGACAAATCCTCCTTCCATGACCTAATTTGAACATGTCTTCTATTTCCTTCTGGGACCCTTGACTGATGCACTCTTTGTTTACATTAATATCTCAAGCAGATCTGGTAGGCTCTGTGCATTTTGCCCAGTTTCACAAAATAGTCCCTCTCTATTTCCCCTATATGACATTTACAGTTGACTGTCCTATCACAACTTATGTCAGAGATGAACGATACTCACACTGGCGAGGCCATGGGGAACAGAGGTGCTCTCATCGACAGATGGGTAGGAATATAATATAGTACAAGCTAAATGCAGAGGAGTTTGGCAACATGTTACAACGTTTTTAAATATGCATCCCTTTTGACTCAGCAGTTTCATCTTTAGGAATTCATCTCAAGGAAATAATTATAGTAGTGTGAAAATAGTAATGTACTGGGGTACAATCAAACCAGTTGTCTATCAGTAGTTAACTAATTACATTAATTCACTTAGACATTTGTTAAGTGCCTACTAAGTGTCAAGCACTGTTCTAGCCCCAAGGATAGAGCAGCAAATAAATTGGAAAAAGTTCTGTTTTCATGGAGCTTACATTTTAGCAGTTGGATTAATTACAAGACATGCATACAATGGAATGACACGCAACTATGCAGAAAAAATTAGTAGCTCACTACAAATGATTATGAAAAGGTGTCCACAATATACCACTATAGAAGAAATACAGGTTAGGCTGGGCACAGTGGCTCACGCCTGTAATCTTAGCATTTTGGGAGGCGGAGGCAGACAGATCACCTGAGGTCAGGAGTTTGAGACCAGCCTGGCCAACCTGGTGAAACTCTGTCTCTACTAAAAATACAAAAATTAGCTGGTCATGATTGTGCATGCCTGTAATCCCAGCTACCCAGGAGGCTGAGGCAGGAGAATTACTGGAATTCAGGAGGAGTAGGATGCAGTGAGCCGAGATCACGCCACTGCACTCTAGCCTGGGTGACAGAGCAAGACTCTGGGCGACAGAGCAAGCTAATTAAAAAAAAAAAAAAGTTTTTTTTTTTTAAATTAGCTGAGCATGGTGGTGCACGCCTATAGTCTCAGCTACTTGGGAGGCTGAGGAGGATCGCTTGAGCAGAGAAGGCAGAGGTTGCAAGGTTGCAGTGAACTGAAATAGTGCCACTGTACTCCAGCCTGGGTGACAGGGAAAGACCCTGTTTTTTTTTTTTTAAAAAAAGGCTTCCTAATAAATAAATAATATTTATTAAGACAGTGTCTGATTATTAAGAGACAATATCTGATTAATAAATAAAAGCCTTCCTAATAAATAAATAAATAAATAATATGTATACATTATAAATATATTATATTATACATTATATATTAATATATATTATTTATTTATTAGGAAGGCATTTATTAATCAGACACTATCTCTTAAATATATATATATACACATTATATTCTTCCATATGTGTATATACATATATGTGTGTGTGTGTGTGTGTGTGTGTGTGTGTGTATGTGTGTGTGTGTGTATTTAAGAGACAATGTCTGACTCTGTCACTCAGGCTAGAATACAGTGGTATGATCATGGCTCACTATAGCCTGGATCTCCTGGACTCAAGCAATCCTTTCTCCTCAGCCTCCTGAGTCGCCAGGACTACAGGCACATATTACCATGCCCAGGTATTTTTTTTTTTAAATAAGACAGGGTCTTGCTATGTTGTCCAGGCTGGTCTCGAATTCTTGGCCTTCAAGTGATCCTCCTGCCTTCAGCCTCTCAAAGTGCTGGAGTAACAGGCAAGAACTGCTGCACCTGGCCAAACATATTCTTCATATAAAAGTTTTAAAAATTGTGGACAAAAGCTAAGTCTTTCTTAAGCACCCCCAGGAAGTCACTAGCTATCGGGTGATACATTTACCTCCAGACTTATTTAAATTCATTTACATACGTCCTTTATGTGTAGCTACAGAAGATATGTAATGAGTTGTTGCATTTTTTCTTTTACATGGATGATATCCTGCAATGAATATTGTTCTCAATCTTGCTTTACAGACCCAGTGGGCCAGGTGCTGTGGCTCACACCTGTAATCTCAGCACCCTGGGAGGCTGAGGCAGGAGGATTGCTTGAGTACAGGAGTTCACGACCAGCCTGGGCAACATAGTGAGACCTTGTCTCTAAAAAATATAAAGAAAATTAGTCAAGTATGGTGGTACGCGTCTGTAGTCTCAGCTATTTAATAGGCTTGGGTAGGAAGATTGCTTGAACCCTGGACATCGAGACTGCATTGAGCCAAGAATTGTGCCACTGCATTCTAGCCTGGGCAGCAGAGAGAGACTTTGTCTCAAAAAAAAAAAAAAGAAAAAAAAAATTCAATGTCTTAAAGGACTTTTTATATTAGCACTTTTAGATTGACTTAGTCTCTCTGAACCCCCAGTGTGTATATATACATAGTTAATTCAGGTCATCAGAAGGTTTAGAGTCTGCAGTTTGAGATGGAGCCTTGGGTCATGTATTAGTTATCTATATCTGCATAACAATTTTCCTCAGAATTTAGCATCTTAAAAACAATAAATATTATCTCACAGTCTCTCCTAGGGTTGCAATCAAGGTATTGGCCAGGACTATGGTCTCATGTGATGACTCAAGTTGGGAGAATCTTTTTTGAGGCAGGGTCTCACTCTGTCATCCAGGCTAGAGTGCAGTGGTGTGATCTTGGCTTACTGCAGCCTTGACCTCCCAGGCTTAAGCGATCCTCCCAGCTCAGCCTCTCAAGTAGCTGGAGCTACAGGCATGCACCACCATACCTGGCTGGGAGAATCTGCTTCTAAGCTCACACATTGGTCATTAGCTGACCTCTCTATGGCTGTTCGCTAGAGATTCCGCCTCAGATCCTTGCCAGGTGGGCCTTTTCATGGGATTGCTCACAGTGTGACAGCTGTCTTCTCTCAGAGAGGGACAAGGAAGCAAAGGCACACACAACAGAAGTTTTATATCACACAATATTGGAAGCTGCATTCCATCACTTTTGCCACAGTCTTTTTTTTTTTTTTGGAGACGGGGTCTCACTCTATTGCCTAGGCTGGAGTGTAGTGGTACGGTCTCAGCTCACTGCAACCTCTGTCTCCTGGGCTCAAGTGATTCTTGTGCCTCAGCCTCCAGAGTAGCTGGGATTACAGGTGTGCACCACCATGCCTGGCTGATCTTTTGTACTTTTAGTAGAGATGGGGTTTTGCCGTGTTGTCAAGGCTGGTTTTGGACTCCTGAGCTCAGGCAATCCAACCACCTTGGCCTCCCAAAGTGCTAGGATTACAGGCATGAGCCACCATGCCCAGCCCCATATGCTATTTATTAGAAGTGTTTCACTACATCCAGCCCACACTCATGTCACAGGGAAGGGATTATACAAGGGCATGAATATCAGAAGGCAAGAATCCATGGTGCCATCTTGCAGGACACTTACCAAAACAAAGATCTTCCAGCAACCACATGGACAATGGATATGAAAGGAGGGAACAGAGGAAACAAACAGTTCAAGGGAGGAGGTGACAGACAAGTTACTCATTCATCCAACAGATATGTACTGGCTAATTACTTTGTGCCAGGCACGATTTTAGGTACTGAGGATAAAAGGGGGAACAAGACAGACACAGCTCATACCCTCCTAGAGTTTACTGCAGAGCAGAGACAAGACAAGGCCATTAGAGAGATCATGAGCGTAAGAAACAAGAAGGTTGGTATGTAATTCACGAGCTACTTCACAGGGAGCTCACGTGGTCTGTGACTGATGGCATGCAGTGAGTGAGCGGAGTTCGGGATGAACTCCCATGTTTCAAGTTTGGACAACTGGCAGATTCTGGTGCCTTTCTGTGAGCAAAAGAAAACTAAACAGGGAGCTGGGCACGGTAGCTCAAGCCTGTAATTCCAGCACTTTGGGAAACCACGGCAGGTGGATCACTTGAGGTCAGGAGTTTGAGACCAGCCTGGCCAACCTGGCAAAACCCCATCTCTACTAAAAATTCAAAAATTAGCTGGGCATGGTGGTAGGTGCCTGTAATCCCAGCTACTCAGGAGCCCGAGGCAGGAGAATCTCTTGAATTGGAGAGGTGGAGGTTGCAGTGAGCCAGGATCACACCATTGCACTCCAGCCTGGGTGACAGAGCAAAACTCTGTCTCAGAAAAAAAAAAAAAAAAAGAAGAAGAACAAAAAGAAAACTGGAGAAGGAATAGATTTAAGAAGGTTGAAAAGGCCAGAGTTGGACATGTTGAATTTAAGGAATCTGTAGGACAACGAGATGACATTCAGGAGGTAACCGGACACCAGCCCAGAAGTGATGCCTGAATTGGCGACCAACAATAAACAGTTAGTGGCGCGCAATGATATTTAAAGCCATATCAGTGAAAGTAGAGAGAAAAGAAGGCTAGAGGAACCTTGAGGAATAGGAACTTCTAAAGCATGGGAAAAGAAAACAGAAAGTAAAAGGAAAAGGTAAAAATAAAAGATGAAAGAGCAGTCAGGGAGATAAGAGTGGGAGGTCATGGACTCTGCAGAGAAGAGAATTGGAAGGAAAAAGAGTGATCAAATGCAGTCAAGAAATCCATAAGTCTTGGCTGGGCATGGTAGCTCACGCCTATAATCCCAGTACTTTGGGAAGACAACCAGGGTGGATTGCTTGAATCCAGGAGTTCAAAACCAGCTTGAGCAATATGGCAAGACCTTGTCTCAACAAAAAGTAAAAAATTAGCCAAGTGTGGTGGCGTGTGCCTGAGTCCCAGCTACTCAGGAGGCTGAGGTGGGAGGATTACTTAAGCCTGGGAGGTTGAGGCTCCAATAAGCCATGATCATGCCATTTCGCTCCAGCCTAGGTGAAAGAGTGGGAACTTGTCTTAAAAATAAAATTAGCCAGGCGTGGTGGCGCATGCCTGTAATCACAGCTACTTGGAAGGCTGAGGCAGGGGAATCACTTGAATGCGGGAGGCAGAGGTTGTAGTGAGTCAAGGGCATGCCACTGCACTCCAGCCTGGGTGGCAGAGCAAGAGACTCCATCTTAAATAAATAAAATAAAATAAAAAAATGAAAGAAATCAAGAAGTCTCCATTGGTGCAAAAAGGCAGCCATCAGTGACCTTGATGCGAACAATTTTAGAAGCAGGGAGTGGGCAGGGGAGAAGGTTGAGGAGTGATTGAGAGGTGAGCAACTGGAGATAAGTGGGTGTAAATCATTCTTGATTCTTTTGATCTTACTGGCACATATGTGAATTCTGAGGCATTATCAGAATTAAATGTCCAACCTTGAGGTTATCCCAGTCTCTGGGAGTCTGCCTGCCCTGCCTTTTCCATTTAGCCCTAATGCATTGGTGGGGAATAGTTCCATTAGGCAAGATAAACAGGATTGCTTGGGACAAGTGGGAAGAGTAGGAAGAAAAACCAAGGGTGGGACATCCTGGACTCTGTGACGGTAAAGTTGTGTAACCTCCAGTAGACAGAGCAGCAAAGGTCTTCAGGAGTGCAAAGGATGAGGTGGTATGAATTCCTAGACCCTATGTGGGTACTCCCATATCAAAAATGAGTCTCAGTTTAGATACTGGATAACCTCCCTTTTTTAATACAGAGTCTCACTGTCACCCAGGCTGGAATGCAGTGCTGTGATCTCGGCTCACTACAACCTCCCGCCTCCCAAGTTCAAGCCATTCTCCTGCCTCAGCCTCCCAAGTAGCTGGGATTATAGGCACACACCACCATGCCTGGCTAATTTTTTGTATTTAGAGTAGAGACGGGGGTCTCACCATATTGATCAGGCTGGTCTTGAACTACTGACCTTGTGATCCACCTGCCTCGGCCTCCCAAAGTGCTGGGATTACGGGTGTGATCCACTGTGCTCAGACTGGATAGCTTTTAAAGCTAAAATGCATTTATATCCTTCGGCAGCCTGAAATCTTAGGAAGTTCAGGCATGTCCTACCTAAGAAGAATCACAGCATTTCTCATGCAAAGTATCTTTTTGTATTTCTCCTGCAATTCATTCCAGTGTGTTCTCTTTGTCCACAACACGACTTGTGTTTCTTTAATTATTTTCCCCATGTTGGGATGATAAAATTACATGAAATTGCTGTTGTTTGAAGAATGTTTTTGATTTTTGAGACAGGGTCTTTCTCTGTCACCCAGGCTGGAGTACAGTGGCGTCATCATAGCTGACTGCAACCTTGAACTCCTGGGCTCAAACAGTCCTCCCACCTCAGCCTCCTGAATAGCGGGGACTACAGGAACGTGCCATCACACCTAGCTAATTAAAAAAAATTTTTTTTTGTAGAGGTGAGAGTCTCAATATGTTGCCCAAGCTTGTCTTGAACTCCTGGGCTCAAGTGATCCTCCAGTCTGAGCCTCCCTAAGTGCTGGGATTACAGGTGTGAGTCACCACTGCTTGGTGGGTAGAGAATTTGTGTGTCTTGATAGTGATGGTTACTTTGGCAGCTTTTCCATAATCTTTCTTGTGATCCTTTTAAGAAAAGTTTACTTCACATGATTGTTCAGACTTAAAGATGTGTGTGTGTGTGTGTGTGTGTGTGTGGTGGGGACTGTGTTGTAAGAAAATAAATAATACTTAAAAGGATTCCTTTACAGAGCCTCAGCTTCTGTCACAATACATTGAATTTGCATGCTTTTATGTAGGACTCCGTTGCAATGGAGAGGAAAGAATGGCCCACTTTCACCTGAAATCCAGATTATATTACTTGCAAAGTCTCTTTCCCATTAGCTCCAGATTATTAATGCCATCTGGCAAACTGGCAACTCACTGTTTAGGGCACCCTGAATCATTTAATACTATTTTATTTTATTTATATGTATAGTTTGAGACAGAATCTTCCTCAGTCACCCAGGCTGGAGTGCAGTGGCATGATTATAGCCTCACTGTAGCTTTGAATTCCTGGGCTCAAGCGATCCTCTATTAACTCAACTTATTTTAACTGAGACCAGCCTAGCCAACACATCGAGACCTCGTTGCCACTAAAAATAAAAAAATAGCTGGCATGGTGGCTCAAGCCTGTGGTCCCTACTACTCAGGAGGCTGAGGTGGAGGATCAGATCACTTGAGCTGAGGAGGTCGAGGCTACAGTAGGCTATGATCACACCACTGTACTCCAGCCTGGGTGACAGAGCCAAACCCTGTCTCAAAAAATAACAAATAAAAAAGGATCATAGACTATAGACTATGGTTCCCAGCTTTCTTTCATAGACTGTAACTATGAAAACAATGTTTTGAATGGTATCTGATGCCAAGCTCTTTTGAGAACGTTACCTGATGTGGATACACCAAGCTGTATGAGGGTGACGACTTTTGTCATGAGGGTGATGTCACCTAAGTGAACTGCATCACTTCAGCTAGTGCCTGTTACACGGTTGTCTCATAGAAATATTTCTCGAGGCTGGACATGGTGGCTTATGCCTGTAATCCCAGCATTTTGGGAGGCTGAATCGGTGGATCGCTTGAGTCCAGGAGTTCAAGACCAGCCCTGGGCTGGCAAAATTCTATCTCTATAAAAAGTACAAAAATTGGCTGGGCAAGGTGGCATGTGCCTGTAGTCTCAGCTTCTTGGGAGGCTGAGGTGGGAGGGTTACCTAAGCCCGGGAGGTTGAGGCTGTAGTGAGCCATGATTGCACCACTGCCTCCAGCCTGGGTGACAGAGTGAGACCCTGTCTCAAAAACATAAATAAATAAAATAAATTTCCTGAATGAGTTATTGGAAGAGTGTTTCAGTCAGTGCCTGAGCTGGTGAGACTCTCACACTCTGCCAGAATCAACTTCCTTATCTTTGCCTGGGACACGGCCCCTTGCAAAGTGGACCTGCTGGCATCCCTAGGTGAGCAAAGCCCTCTCTTTGGGAAGGCTGTGGAACACGGTTCCAGAACATAGCTTTGAAGCCCAGCGGACCAGATTTGAGTAAACTTCGAAACTGTGTGAACTTCAATCTTGGGCAAGTTACTAACTTTAGTACTTTCCCTCAGGACTCTCATTATTAAAGTTTCTACACATGCAGAAAAGTTGAAAGAATAGTACTATCATTTTTTATTTTTATTTTTAATTAAAAAAAATTTTTGTAGAGAGGGAGTCTTGCTTTGTTGCTCAGGCTGATCTCAAACTCCCGGCCTCAAGAGATTCTTTCACATCTGCCTCCTGAGTAGCTGGGACTACAGGTGTGTGCCATCATGCCTGGCTACCTGGCTATGTTTTAAAATACTCTCTGTAGAGATAGGGGTCTCACTATGTTGCCCAGGCTGATCTTGAACTCCTGGGTTCAAGCAATTCTCCTGCCTTGGCCTCTCAAAGTGCTGAGATTACAGGTATGAGCCACTGCACCCAGGCAGAATAGTACTATTGATAACTACAATGATGAACTATTTAGGTTCAAAACTTGGAATATTTTGCTGTATTCATACATAAATACATGTATATGTGTGTAAGTATATCTATAAGTTACAGGCATCATGACAATTCTTCTCTAAATACTTCAGCCTGTATCACTGAAGAAGAACGGGGGGGGGCACAGTGGCTCAGGCCTGTAATCCCAGCACTTTGGGAGGCTGAGGTGGGAGGATCACTTGAGCCTAGGAGTTGGAGACTAGCTTCAGCTAGATGGTGAGTCTCCAGGCTCTATAAAAAATAACAAAAATTAGCCAGGTATGGTGGCACATGCCCATAGTCCCAGCTACTCAGGAGACTGAGATGGGAGGATCATCTGAGTCCAGAAAGTTGAGGTTGCAGTGAGGTGTGATCACGCCATTGCACTCCAGCCTGGGCGACTTAGTGAGACCCTGTCTCAAAAATAAATAAATAAATAAATAAATAAAAAATAAGCAAAGAATATTTTCCTATACAAACACAACTCCAGAATCACACTTAAAGAAAATTAACAATTATTTCCTAACACAACCTCACATGCTGTCCATATTCAAATTTCACCAAATGTCCCTCAAATGTCTTTTATGGCTGTTTTAATTTTTCTGGTCAGGATCGAATATAGGATCAGAAATTGCATTTGGTTTTTGTCTCTTTACTCTTTTTTTCTAGAAAAGATTTCTACCCTTTTGTAAATGACACTGATTTTTATTTTTTAATTTTATTAAGCCAGGGTCTCGCTATGTTGCCCAGGCTGATCTTGAACTCCTTGGCTCAAGCCATCCTACCGCCCTGGCCTCCCAAGTGCTGGGATTACAGGTGTGAGTCACCATGCCTGTCCTGACACTGATATTTTGAAGAGTCCATCCAGGCTAGCTGTCATGGAAACGTCTCACATTTTGGGTTCGTGTGTTTTCTCAGGGTGTTTTCTAGGTGTGATTTCCCTGTCTGTGAAATGGGTACAGTGAACAGTAGCCACCATGTGGGTATCACATACTACTCCCTGGTCAGTGGGAGAGCTACAGGGCCTAGTGCCTGCAAAAGTGCCTAGAGCAGTGTATAGGCATTTATTCAACATAATAGATGCTGAAAAAATGGAGCTCTTGCCGTCACCATCATTCCAACCATCCTCCTCCTCATCACCACCAGCATCTTCAGCACTCCGGAGTCCAAGCCGCATCGATGCGCAAACTTTTCTCATTCTTTCCTCGCCCTTCTGGAATGTTTTATGCCCCTCCTGCTCAGTTCCCTCTCCGCTGGAGAACTTAAGCCGAATGAATCTCCTAGCACCTCCAGCAACTGGGGTTTAGCCTCACCCATCTTCCTAAGGACAACCTCTCTTTTTTCTCTTAGAATCACAATTTTCTGACTCCAAATGGCTTAGACAACGGTGAGGCATTAACGGTGTCATGTCCACTCAGGGAGCGGGCGGGTGCTTCGTCATTGCTGGTGCTGGTGGTGGGTGACCTTGGCAGGGGGCTGCCGGTGCCGCAGCTGCTGCAGTGCTGTCGGAGGGTTGCCGGGGAAAGGAGATTGGCTGGCGAGGAAGGTGAGGAATGTGCTGCCAGGAGACTGGGACCACGGCCGGATGCTAATTACGATGGCCTGGGGGTGCTGGTACCCCTGTCAGCATCATCTAAGGAAGTGTGGGGGCTGGCGGGAGCGGGGGAGGTGAGAGAAACGGGCAAGGTGAGAGGGACTGACAGGTTGGAGAAATCCACTTGTTCCCCAAGGGTCCACCCTCCCTTCAGACCCAAGCTGTCTGGGAGAAATTGTGGCTGTCACCATAGCAACAGCAGCAGCTGATGCGTGATGCACAGTGTCTGTTAGAGAAGCTCGGTCAAGCTTGTACCAGTATTTTTCCATCTGAATCTCATTTCTTCAGTGAAATGAGAGAGATCAGAGGCTGGGCAGGGCACAGGTGGGGCCAAGCGGATGTTTGGAGAGGGAGTACAGCAGGAGAGTTGTCAGATATTCTACTGAATTTGGGGAGAATATAGATTGAAGAGAAGCAGATTTTTGCACGACGAAGACATCATTTAAATATCCAGGCTGCTTCAGAATTCCCTTAAATTATACATGAATTGCTGAAGCAGCAGTCCTGTTGCCTCCAGAAAGGTGCAACACACCGCACCTGGGAGACGCCTGTGGGAAAGGTTGTCTCTGTGGTCCCGAAGGGCACCAACCTGGGAGTGAGACTGACCTTAGACTCCCAGCTCTGCCACTTCCCAGCTAAATGGCTTTGGGCAAATTACTTTCCCGCATTAAGCCTCAATGTCCTCATCTGTAAAATGGTGATAGTAAGAGTAGCTGGCTGGGTGTGGTGGCTCACACCTGTAATCCCAGCACTTTGGGAGGGCCAAGGTGGGTGGATCACTTGAGCTTAGGAGCTCTCGACCAGCCTGGGCAACATGGTGAAACCCCGTCTCTTCTTAAAATACAAAAATTAGCTGGGCATGGTGGCATGCACCTGTAGTCCCAGCTACTAAGGAGGCTGAGGCATGGGAATTGGTTGAGCCTGGGAGGTGGAGGCTGCAGTGAGCTGAGATCACGCCATTGCACTCCAGCCTGGGCGACAGAGTGAGACTCTGTCACAAAAAAAAAAAAAAAAAAAAGAAAAAGAAAAAAAAAAAGGTAGCTGCTTCATAGGGTTGTAATGAGAACGAAATGAGTGGATGCATATAATGTTAAGCCTAATACTTGGCTCATATCATGAACTCAATAAATGGTTGCTACTATTACTATAATAACAGCTACTCCTATTACTGTAGCTGCTATTATTACTATTACTGCTCTTACTACTACAACGAGTACTGTTACTCCTCCTCTTGCCAGCACCATAGGGATTACACAATTCAGCTGAGGACAGGATGATGAATCACTGGCAACTCAGTCCTTTCCCACGAATGGTACTAGAGTGCTTGAATTTGCCAGCACTTTTGTAAGGAGCCGGGAGCAAAGGCTGGGAAGACACAGTCACTGCCCTCACAGACTGTGAATCTAGTGTCTGACAAAGATATGACTCAACAAACAACCAGGAATTCTAAAGGAGCAATAGGATTTTTCTTCTTCTTCTTCTTCTTTTTTTTTTTTTTTTTCCGAGACAGAGTCTTGCTCTGTTGCCCAGGCTGGAGTGCAGTGGTGCAATCTCAGCTCACTGCAGCCTCTGCCTCCTGGCTCAAGTGTTCTTCCCACCTCAGCCTTTCAAGTAGCTGGGACTACAGGGGCGTGCTACCACACTCAATTAATATTTCATTTTTGTGGAGACTATGTTGTCCAGACTGGTCTCAAACTCCTAGGCTCAAGCGATCCACCCACCTCAGTCTCCCAAAGTGCCCGGCCAGGACTTTTATTAGAAGAGATTGTACAGCTGATCTATTTCAGGATTTTTCCAAACTCATCCCTGAAGTCTCACTTCTCTATTTTTGTCTTGCCTACTACTCACATTGTTATTTATTTAAGGCTTCTTTCCCCCTTTAAATTGATCCTCCGTTCATTGGTCAAATAAATGTGGTTTTGAAGGAAACTGGATTGCACTGTGAAAAATGTGAAATTAACATCAACTGCCATGAAAGAAAGAAACCATGAAAACAATGGGACTAGTTATGTGTCATTGCCTTCTAGCTACTACCTTTTTCCTGTTGAACTTTTGGAGACTCAGGCTCATTCTGTTGAGAAGGGAGGTTGGCAAGGCTCAGAGGGGTGTTAAAGGCACACTAGCACAAAATGAAACTTTTTCAGTTTTATTCAGAAGTGCTGAAAAGCAACCAAAGGGAGAATGACTCTCACGGTGTAATGCAATGACATTGAATGCTCCACGTTCTTGTCTACTGAAGGTCATGCCTGGCCTTAATTAAGGGTAAATAATTACCTCTTCTCAGAGTGGGCAGCAAAGACAGGGCAAGAAGTAGGCCCTAGAGCAGACTGCATCTCTGCTGCATCTAATTGTTCCGGTGGCCAATACCAGGTGGAAAGCATGGCCTTGGTGATAAAAATGGAGGTAAGCATGATGCCATTTTCAGACTGCTTAAGTAGTTCAGAGGCACTGAAGCCCCATGGGGGAGGTGGGGTAGAGTTGAGGGACTGGTCCAGATCAGTAAGGACTCAGTAAAGTACAAGCACTGAAATGTACAAAATGTATATATATATGTGTGTGTGTATAATTTTTTAATACACAGTGTCTTGCTCTGTTGCCATGACTGGAGTGCAGTGGTACAATCCTAGCTCCCTGTGGCCTCAAACTTCTGGGTGTACGAGATTCTCCTGCCTCAGCCTTCTGAGTACCTGGGACTACGGGTATGTGCCATCATGCCCGGCTAACTAAAAAAAAATTTCTTTGTATGTTGCCCAGGCTGGTCTCAAATTCCTGGCCTCAAGTGATTCTCCTGCCTCAGCCTCCCAAAGCACTGGGATTACAGGTGTGAGCTACCACACCCCACCTACTGACATATATTAAAGAGAGGAATGATATGACAGCAATAATAGCTATCATTAGTAGTGCACTAACTATGCACTAGTCATGGAATCTTCTTAACAACTCTGGGGTAGGTAACACTATCCCTGTTCTACAGATGGGAAAACTGAGGCTTAACGAGGTTCAGTAGTTTTCCCAAATGTGGTAAATTGACCACAATTCTCTCCTCCCTGTCTATCACACTGTGGTCACTTTGCTAAGTAACTTTGCAGCACCTCTTATTAAGAGAGAAATCCGTTTTCCTGGCCACTGGCCTTGTGATCTACTTGGACCACAATAGTGCCATGGACAGCATGATAGGTCAGTTCCAAGCCTGGGCCTCAAGAGGCCTCGTCAGTTTCCACTTATTCCTTGGGAACCCTGTTGTTGCCATGTGCGCACGGCTAGGCCTGCCTTCTGCAGGATGAGAGGAGTCCATTTGTTCCAGCTGAGGCCCAGGCATGGGATACAGCCCAGCTGAGATCAGCAGAGCCACCATTCCAGCCTACAGCTGATCACGGATACATTAGAAAGTCTTGATGAGACCAGAAAAACCATCCTCACTGACCAATGGACTCATGAGCAGTACAGAGTGGTGTTCTTTTTATTTTTATTTATTTATTTGAGATGGAGTCTCCCTCTGTTGCCCAGGCTAGAGTGCAGTGGCGCAGTCTCGGCTCACTATAACTTCTGCCTCCCAGGTTCAAGCAATTCTCCTGTTTCAGCCTCCTGAATATCTGGGACTACTGGCACATGCCACCATGCCCTGCTAATTTTTGTATTTTTAGTAGAGATGGTATTTCACCATATTGCCCAGGCTGGTCTTGAACTCCTGACCTCAAATGATCCACCTGCCTCAGCCTCCCAAAGTGCTGGGATTACAGTGTGAGCCACCGTGCCCTGCCAAGAGTAGTGTTCTTTTAAGCAATTAAGTCTTGGAGTGGCTTCGGTTAGTAAAAGCTAACTAGACAACCAAGATAAGCCAATGAGTAAATGCTGGAGTTAAGATTTGTTCCAGCTGTCACCACTACCCCTGTCATATATAGTTTTTTTTTTTCCGTTTATTTATACAGGGGCTTGCTCTGTCACCTGAGCTGGAGTACAGTGGTGTGAGCATAGCTCACTGCAGCCTTGACCTCCGGGGCTCAAGTGATCCCCCCACCTCAGCCTCCTGAGTAGTTAGGACCACAGGCATGCATCACCATGCCCAGCTAATTTTTACATTTTTGTAGAGAAGGGGTCTTGCTATGCTGCCCAGGCTGGTCTCAAACTCCTGACTTTAAGCCATCCTTCCACCTGGGCCTCCTAAAGTGCTGGGATTACAGGTGTGATCCACTGCACTGGCCCATTTATTCTCTTGAGTGTCATTTCTCGCAAACACTCAGGTTTCCCATTTATGTTGTTATGTACCATTTCTTCAGTACAACCACTGACAACTTTCCACTGACAAGTAATCACAATCAGCTGCCCCGCACCACCACCACCACCTCACGAAGATTTGATCGATACCCTAGCAGAGCTTAGATAGAGAAATCGCAGGGAGAGATTCGTCCCTGCAAGCAAATTTTCCACAAGTGAGACCTTCAATAATTCTTTCTTCTTCTTTTTTTTTTTTTTTAGATGGAGTCTTGCTCCGTGAACAGGCACCAGGCTGGTGTGCAGTGACACGACCTTGGCTCACTGCAACCTCCGCCTCCTGGGTTCAAGTGATTCTCCTACCTCAGCCTCCCGAGTAGCTGGGATTACAGGCATGCGCCACCATGCCCAGCTAATTTTTTTTTTTTTTTTTAGTAGAGATGGGGTTTCACCATGTTGGCCAGGATGGTCTCAATCTCTTGACCTTGTGATCTGCCCCCTCGGCCTCCCAAAGTGCTGGGATTACAGGCTTGAGCCACTGTGCCTGACCTCACCTTCAATAATTCTTGCAAGGCAGTAGTTCTTAACCAGAGGTGATTTTAACCAACTAGAAGACGTTAACAATGTTTGGAGATATATTTTATTGTCATAACCGGGGAGGGAGTGCTATGAGCCTATAGTTGGGTAGAGGCCAGGGATACTGCCAAATAAACATCCTACAATGTACCAAACAGCCCCTCAGAACAAAGAATTATCCTACCCCAAATGTCAATAGTGCCAAGGTCGAGAAACGAGTTTAAGGTAATATGGAACAAGACCATTTTTATGACTGCGAAGAAAACACCTTTGAGCAGTGGATCTCCAGCCTGGCTACACATTAGATTCACCCAGTGAATTAAAAATCATTAACAACCTAACGCTCCACCCCAATTCTCTCAGTCTCTGACTCAACTGGGGTGGGACCATTTACAAATTCTTTCCAGGCTGAATGTGGTGGCTCATGCCTGTAATCCCAGCACTTTAGGAGACAAAGGCAGGAAGATTGCTTGAGGCCAAGAGTTTATGACCAGTCTGGGCAACATAGCAAGATCCCGTCTCTGTAAGAAAAAAAAATTAGCCAGGTTTAACAGCATGCACTTGTAGTCCCAGCTTCTCGGGAGGCTGAGGTGGGAGGATTGCTTTAGCCCAGGAGTTCAAAGCTGCAGTGAGCTATGATTGCATGCACCACTGTACTCAGCCTGGGCGAGACAGTGAGACTTTGTCTCTAAAATAAATAAATAAATAAATATAAATAAATAAAGTTAGTTTGCCCTTCCTCCTCATCAAATCAGTCTCTCCACTTCAAATCTTGCCCCTCTAATGTTAGAATCTGCCTGTAACCCTCCCTCTGATTCTGCGGAGCCTTGGACCTTACTTCTCCTGGCTTCTGTCTGTCCCCACTTCTGTTCTCCACCACCCTTGCTCCAATCAAACACTTTTTCTCTGATATGAAACTCTACCTGCTCACAGATTTCTGTAAGCTCTTCATTTACAGAAAGTTTTTTGGGATTTCCTATAGGTTTGTGTGTGTGTGTGTGTGTGTGTGTGTGTGTGTGTGTCTGTGTGTGTGTGCATGTGTGAGATTTGGGGATTACTGCAAGGCACCCTATACACAAGAGTCTTCTGATATCTCCCTTCTTCATTTTTTATTTTATTATTTAGAGACAGGGTCGCACTCTGTCTCCTACACTGGAGTGCAGTGGTATGATCTCGGCTCACTGCAATCTCTGTTTCCTAGTTGCAAGTGATTCTCCTTCCTCAGCCTCCCAAATAGCTGGGATCACAGGTGAGCGCCACCATGCCCAGCTAATTTTTGTATTTTTAGTAGAGATGGGATTTCGTCATGTTGGCCAGGTGGGTCTCAAACTCCTGACCTTAGGTGATCCACTCGCCTCTACCTCCCAAAGTGCTGGGATTACAGGTGTGAGCCACCGCGCCCAGCCTCCTTACCTTCATTTTCCCTTCTCTTCTGATCACTACAGGGTTAACTCATCAGGCTTGGGAATGATTAAACCCTGAACATCTCAGATGAAGGACTGGCCCTTGACCTGTTCCTGCAAAATAACTGCTAAGCCCTCAAAATATTCTGCCTGATAAGAGGACTTTTCTATATCTGGGGCCTTAAGCCATGCCAGACAGTTGATGCTAACAACATGATTTATGGTGTGGGCCTGAGGTCATGCTGTATCAACCTGACCTCTGGAGGGACTGGACACGGGGTAACTAATCCCCAATAAAAGCCACGGACACCAAGGCTCAGGAGAGCTTCCCCCATTGGCAATGTTCTCCGTGTGTTGTCACACATTATTCCTGGGAGAATTAAGCACTGCACATACAACTCTCTAGGAGGTTACAGCGAGAAGCTCCTGCCTGCATTCTGCCCTGAGCACCTTTTTCCTTTGCTGATTTTATTTATCTAGTTATTTATTTTTGAGATGGAGTCTTGCTCTGTCACCTAGGCTGGAGTGCAGTGGCATGATCTCAGCTCACTGCAACCGCCGCCTCCCGGGTTCAAGTGATTCTCCTGCCTCAGCCTCCCAAGAAGCTGGGATTACAGGCGCCCGTCCCCATGCCCAGCTAATTTTTGTATTTTAGTAGAGACGGAGTTTTGCCATGTTGACCAGGCTACTTCTCGAACTCCTGAGCTCAAGTGACCTGCCTTCCTTGACTTCCCCAAATGCTGGGTTACAGGCATGAGCCACCGCACCCGGCCCCTTTGCTGATTTTAATCAGTATCCTTCCACTGTATTAAGCTGTAACTATGAATACAACAGCTTTTTTGAGTTCTGTGAGGCTTTGCAGCAAATCGTCAAACCTGAGGGTGTCTTGGGGACTCCCCGACACATTTTCCCACTCCCTCTTCTCTCTTCTCACTTCCTCTGGAGTAAACTAAAAGAGGCCTCTGCTTGTCTCTTGTAAGGCAGTTCTGAACACACTGAGATCATTTGTGAACTCATATCCTCTTCTAAACAATTCATCAAGAAATTTCTTTCAAATCCAGTGCTCTTCATGGAGCTGATGCTGGTGAAAATGATTTTCTCCAGGTTATTACATACTTTTGCAGAAGCTCCTGTTTAAGTTTGAGCATGTATGTGTGTGTACCTATACACCATACATATACACATGCTCACAACTGTCATACCTTCACCAGAACCAGGACTAAGAATTACTCTTTTGCCAGAATCGAGAAATCATTTCTAGTTATTGTGAGGTCAATGAAAGTACAGTGGAAAAGTCTGGTGCAGTGGCTCATGCCTATAATCCCAGCACTTTGGGAGGCTGAGGCAGGCAGATCACAAGGTCAAGAGATCGAGACCATCCTGGCCAACATGGTGAAACCCTATCTTTACTAAAAATACAAAAATTAGCTGGGCATGGTGGTGGGAGCCTGTAATCCCAGCTACTTGGGAGGCTGAGGCAGGAGAATCGCACGAACCTGGAAGGCGGAGGTTGCTGTGAGCTAAGATCGTGCCACTGCACTCCAGCCTGGGGACAGAGTGAGACTCCTTCTCAAAAAAAGAAAAAAAGAAAAAAAAGAAAAGAAAAGAAGAAAGTACAATGATGAAAAATACCAGCATGACCAGGCTTGGTGGCTCATGCCTGTAATCCTAGCACTTTGGGAGGCTGAGGTGGGTGGATCACCTGAGGTCAGGAGTTCAAGACTAGCCTGGCCATCATGGTGAAACCCTATCTTAAAAAAAAAAAAAAAAAATTAAAAGAAAGAAAGAAAGAAGGAAAAATACCAGCATGCCTATGCACGGCCTCTCTGCAAAGAAGATGAAGGTCCCTTCACCACCTGCTCGCACTGCTAATGGCCCTGTAGATTCCACTGGATAGATCTGTAATTTTCCCAAGCATTTCCTCTAATGTTGGATACTTAGGTTGTTTCCAACATTTTTGCTCTTCTAAATAAGGCACCCATAATGATTCTTGCAGAGTAATCAGTAGGCTCTTCTATAATTATCTAATTATCCTTTTTTTTTTTTTTTGAGACATGGTCTTGCTCTGACACCCAGGCTAGAGTGCAGTGGAGCCATCACGGCTCACTGTAGCCTCCATTTCCCACACTTAAGTGATTCCAGTCTCAGCCTCTTGTGCAGCTGGGATCACAGGTGTGCACCACCATGCCTGGCTAATTTTGTACTTTTTATAGAGATGGGGAATTTTTTGTATGTTTTTTATAGAGACATGTTTCACCATGTTGCTCAGGCTGTTCTGAAACTTCTGGACTTAAGCAATCCTCCCGACTCAGCCTCCCAAGGTGCTGGGACTACAGGCATGAGCCACCGTGCCCAGCCATATAATTATCTTAAGATAAATTTCTATATGTGGAATTTCTGAACTAAAGAGCACAGGTTTTAGTTTGTTGGTCGCTTGGATTTTAGAGACGGTATCTCACTTCATTGCCCAGGTTGGAGTGCAGTGGTGCAATCACAGCCACTGCACCCTTGAATTCCAGGGCTCCAGAAGTCCTCCTTCTTTAGCCTCCCAAGCAGCTCGGACTACAGAGTATAAGTGTTTTTAAGATCTTTGAAAGATTATACCCTTTGGGGACTATATCAGTTAAAAACTCTACAAGTCCTGTAGAAACATGATCATGTCTATTTCTTGCCATACTGGGCATTAATTACTAGTTTCATTAATGAGTTAATTGCACCATCAATAAGAGTATGGTAAAAGTGTGACACATTTATGCTACAGAATATTATGCTGTAGGCTGGTCGCGGTGGCTCACGCCTGTAATCCCAGCACTTTGGGAGGCCGAGGTGGGTGGATCACGAGGTAGGAGATCAAGACCATCCTGGCTAACATGATGAAACTCCATCTCCACTAAAAATACAAAAATTAGCTGCGTGTGGTGGTGGGAGCCTGTAATACCAGCTACTCCGGAGGCTGGCGTTTCATTATGTTGCCCAGGCTTGTTCTGAACTCTTGAGCTCAAGCAGTCCACCTGCCTCAGCCTCCCAAAGTGTTGGGATTATAGGTGTGAGCCACTAAAAAATATTTTAGTAAGTTAACAGATCTTTTTCTAGAATTGACAAATAGTTTACAAAATTGACAGATGTTTTCTAAAACTGACAAATCTGGAAATAGAGGCTTAAAATATTATCTAAGAGTACAAAGGCAACCTAAAAGTATAACGCATACTGCAGTAGTCTGTCTGTCTATCATCTATCTATCTATCTATCTATCTATCTATCTATCTATCTATCTATATATAAAGTATAAAGCAAAAAATGACCAGAAATACATAAATACAGAATAAAGCAAAGCAAACACAGTGCTATTCTGAAATTATAAAAACCAGAGGAAATAAAACAGACAATATAAAATGAGAGAATGAAGACAAATCGTGTTGTTACTGCAGTGAATGTATGTGGAGTTAAAAAAAAAAAAGGAATTTGTGTCTGTCATGGTGGCTTACGCCTGTAATCCCAGCACTCTGGGAGGCTGAAGCAGGAGGTCAGGAGTTCGAGACCAGCCTGGCCAATATAGTGAAACCCTGTCTCTACTAAAAATGCAAAAATTAGCCGGGCATGGTGGCAGGTGCCTGTAATCCCAGCTACTCGGGAGGCTGAGCCAGGAGAATGGCTTGAACCCAGGAGGTGGAAGTTGCAGTGAGCCAAGATCATGCCACTGCACTCCAGCCTGGGGACAGAGTGAGATTCTGTCTCACAAAACAAAGCAAAACAAAACATAACAAACAAACAAAAAAGCAATTTAAAGAGAAAGACTTTTAGGTGAGGTCAAAAAGGCAAAACCTGACTTTTGGTTGAAAACAAAAAAAATATGCCATACAGTTTCTCAGGAAAACTGAAATTAAAAGCATAAGTAAAGATATACCTTATGGAGTGATAAAATCGACTTTAGAGACTCAGAAGGGGAAGGGTGGGAGGGGGGCTAAGAGTAAAAAACTGCACATTAGGTACAATGTACCCTTCTCTGTTGACAGGCACACTAAAATCTCAGAATTCACTGCTACGTAATTCATCATGAAACAAAACGCACACTTGTACCCTAAAAGCTGTTGAAATAAATATTTTAAAAAAGATAAGACGTACCAGATGAACGTTAAGAAAAAGGAAGTGGAGTTCATGGTATTAATATCAGACAATGTTTAATCTAAGGTTAAAGGAGGCAACCTAGACAAATGGGGGCGTTTTTTAATGACAAAGGGCACCAAGAGTTAGACTAAAGCTTTGGTATGAGAACGCAACAGAAAATGGCATCAAACTTGCACACGCATGTTTATAGCAGCACAATTCACAATTGCAAAAATGTGGAACGAACCCAAATGCCCAAAGGAATGAATTGGCCCGGCGCAGTGCTCACGCCTGTAATCCCAGCACTTTGGGAGGCCGAGGCAGGCAGATTATCTGAGCTCAGGAGTCTGTGACCAGCCTGGACAACATAGTGAAAGCACAACTTTACTAAAATACGAAAAATTAGCTGGGTGCGGTGGCAGGTGCCTGTAGTCCCAGCTACTCAGGAGGCTGAGGCAGGAGAATTGCTTGAACTCAGGAGGCAGAGGTTGTAGGGAGCCAAGATTGCACCATTGCACTCCAGCCTGGGCAACAGAGGGAGACTCAGTCTAAAAAAAACAAAAACAAAAACAAAAAAACAAGGAATGAATTAATGGTATTCATAGCAACCTGGATGTGACTGGAGCCTATTATTCTAAGTGAAGTAACTCAGGAATGGAAAACCAAACATCATATGTTCTTGCTCATAACTAAGCTATGAGGATGCAAAGGCATAAGAATGACACAAGGAACTCTGGGGACGCAGGGGGAAAGGGTGGGAAAAAGGTGAGGGATAAAGGACTACAAATTGGGTTCAGTATATATTGCACAGGTGATGGGTGCACCAAAATCTCACAAATTGCCACTAAAGAACTTATGTAACCAAACACTACCTGCTACCCAAAAACCTGTGGAAATAAGAAATTAAAAAGAAAGAAAAGAAAATGGCATCAAAATAATCACGGCATCAGCTTCCAACAGACACCAAAACTAACATATGACTGTAGCTCACCTTTCCCAGCCCACAGTAGATAAAAAATTAAAAAAAAAAAATTAAAAAAATTAAAAAAAATTAGAGGATCTCAATGTATATTTAATAAGGCTGACTTCGTAGTTTATGTCGAATGCTGTACACTGATAATAGAGGATGCATCTTTTATGTGCCTATGGAATTTTCATGATAATAGGTGATGTATCAGGCAATGAAGAAAATCTTAACAAAATTCAAAATGGAGAAGGAGTAGAGACTGGGTGTGACGGCTCATGCCTGTAATCCCAGCACTTTGGAAGGCCAAGGCATGAGGGTAGCTTGAGCCCAGGAGTTGAGACCAGCCTGGACAACATTGTGAGACACTGTCTCTACAAATAATACAAAAGTTATCCTGGCTTAATGGTGTGCACCTGTAGTCCCAACTATTTGGGAGGCTGAAGGAGGAAGATCGCTTGAGCCCAGCGGACAGAGGCTTCCATGAGCTGTGTTTATACCACTGCAGCCAGCCTGGGGGACAGAGCAAGACCAACACAACTAGAAGGGGAAAATTCTACCACCCACCACTGGGTAAAAGGGAGGGTGTTTGGGGGGTACAAGGAGACAGAGACACAGAGAGAGACAGATTAAAGAAAAAATTTAAACCCAAATTTCTCAACATCTTGAATAATAAAATGAAGTTAATACACAGCAAAACCTCTGTCCTATGACTAAAGCTGGGTTGTAAAGAGGAACAGACAGAGCCCTAAACAAAGGCATAAGAAGGACAGAGAAAGTAAGTGAATTTAGTATTCACTCAAAGAAGTTAGAAAAACAACAAACTATTCCAAGAAATAAGAAGAAAGACAATAATAAATGGGCGAGTTAGAAAATAAAATAGTGGCCAGAAGCGGTGGCTCATGCCTGCAATCCCAGCACTTTGGGAGACCCAGGCGGGTGGATTGCTTGAGCTCAGGAGTTCAAGATCAGCTTGGGCAACATGGCAAAACTCCAACTCTACAAAATGTACAAAAATTAGCCGGACGTGCTAGCGTGCACCTGTAGTCCCAACTACTTCGGAGGGTGAAGTGGGAGGATCACTCAAGCCTGGAAGGTGAAGGCTGCAGTGAGCCATGATCTGCACTGCACTCCAGCCTGGGTGACAGAGTGAGACCCTGTCTCAAAACAAAAAGAAAAAAAAAAGAAAATACATAAAAAATAGAATTAATTAATTTAAGAGCAAACTCTTTGGGCTGAGTTGGTTAGAGCAAAATAAATAATTGAAAAGTCAACTAATCAGGAAAAAAAAAAAGAAGAAAGCTCAAAAACACATTAGAAACAGGTGGGCTGGGTGCGGTGGCTCATGCCGGTAATCCCAACACTTTGGGAGGCCAAGATAGATCACTTGAGGTCAGGAGTTCAAGAGCAGCCTGGCCAAATAGTGAAACCATGTCTATACTAAAAATACAAAAATCAGCTGGGTATGGTGGCACACACCTGTAATCCAGCTACTTGGGAGGCTGAGGCAGGAGAATGGATTGAATCGAGGAGGCAGAGATTGCCGTGAGCTGTGATGGCGCCACTGCCGTCCAGTCTGGGTGACAGAGTGAGACCGCTTAAAAAAAAAAAACACAAACAAAGAAAAGAAAGGAAACAGGGTGGAGGAAACAACATAACAGAGAGGAAATGAAATGACTTTGTACTTTGCAAAACTGTGCAATTCAATTTGAAAATCTGAATGAAGTAGATTATTTTCTAGAAAAGTGTAACTAATTGTCCACAGTTTTAGAAATCTGAAATAAAACAGTAAGCAGAAACAAAACTGTGAATGTTAACCAGCTTCCCACCCCAAATCCACCAGACCTACAGGATTTTTAGATAAGGTGTTCCAAGTAGCCAAGAAATAAGCAGTGCTGCTTCTACATAAATTGTATCCAGGCACGGAGAAATGAAAGATGTTCATGCTTTTTGTGAAAGCCATATCAAAACCTGGAAATCATGTCACAAAAAACAACTATATAACAGACTTACTTATGAATATCTTATCTTAAATAAGGTATTACCAAAGAAAACCCAGCATATTCTAGGAATGTAGGAACTGCTGTTTTAGGAAAGCTACTTAGCAGCAATCACCATATAACTTGGCTTTTTAAAAAGTGCCATAAAATCATCTCAAAAGTGTAGTGTTATTAGCATATAATTGACAAAATATTCTCTTACAGTTTTCTAAGTCTCCATTGTATTTCTGGCTAAACTCCCTTTTTATTTCCAATTCTTTTTTTTTTTTTTTGAGATAGAGTCTGGCTCTGTTGCCCAGGCTGGAGTGCAGTGGTGCGATCTTGGCTCACTGCAACCTCCGCTTCCTGAGTTCAAACGATTCTCCTGCTTCAACCTTCCAGATAGCTGGGATTACAGGCTTGCACTATCACACCTGGTTAATTTTTGTATTTTTAATGGAGATGAGGTTTCACCATGTTAGCCAGGCTGGTCTTGGTCTTGAACTCCTGACTTCAAGTGACCCACCCGCCTCGGCCCCGACAAAGTGCTGGGATTATAGGCTTGAGCCACCGTGCCCAGATTTTATTTCCAAATTTTGAAATATGCACTCTATTTTCCTGGATAAGTCTCTCTAGAGGGTTTTTTCTTTCTTTTTTTGAGACAGGGTCTCACCCTGTCACCCAGGCTGGAGTGCAATGGTGTGACCATCGCTCACTGCAGCCTTGACCTCCCAGTCTCAATCAATCCTCTTGCCACAGTCTCCCAAGTAAGTAGCTGGGACCATGGGACCACAGGCATTCACCACCATGCCTGGCTAATTTTTGTATTTTTCGTAGAGACAGGGTCTTGCTGTGTTGCCCAGGCTGTTCAACTTCTGGCCTCAAGTGATTCTTCTGCCTTGGCCACCCAAAGTGCTGGGATTACAGGCATGAGCCACTATGCCCTGCCTCTCTAGATTTTTATTTTATTGATCTTATCGAATAACCAGGCCATGGTTTTATTTAACATTTATTTCTATTATTCGTTTCAGTAATGTCTGCTTTTATTATGTTTGGTTCTGTCTACGTGCTACTTTGGGTCATTTTGTTCTTTTCTTTATTTCTTTTATGTGAAACACTTTATTTTTAAAATTCTTTCTTAATAAAAACACTTACATAACAATTTTGGCTCTGATGATAGGGTTGTTTACATCTTATCAGTTCTGAAAGGTAGAGTTTCTTTTGTTGCTTTGTATGTAAACAGAAACTGCCATTTTAATTTCCTCTTTTCCCCAAAATAACTTGTATGAATAATTTTTAAAAGTTCTAAATATTTGGATTTTTTTGTTAACCTGATGTTATTTATTTATAATTTGTTTTTATCAGATAATTTGACTTGTATGATTTCTGCCTTTGGAATTTTTTAAGTTTTTATTTGACCTAATATATTAGCATTTTAAATATATATTCTATGTATTTTTGAAAAGCATATGTATTTCTTTTTCCTTTTCTTTTCTTCTTCTTTTTTTTTTTTTTTTTTTTTGAGACAAGGCCTTATTCTGTCACCTAGGCTAGAGTACAGTGATAGTACCATCATGGCTCACTGCAGCCTCCATTTCCAGGCTCAAGCAATCCTCCTACATCAGCCTCCTGAGTAACTGAGAGCACAGGCACTCACCTCTATGCTGGCTAATTTTTTAATTTTTTGTAAAGACAGGGGTCTCCCTATGTTGCCCAGGCTGGTCTCAAACTCCTGGCCTCAAGTGATCCTCCTGCCTTGGCCTCTGAAAGGGTTGGGATTACAGGCGTGAGCCATGGCACCAGGCCTATATTTCTTGCTATATATCTATTATCTAACATTTATTAATTCTGTTATTTAAATCCTGTTTCTTTTGCATTTTGTTCTGTCAGAATGAGAATAGTTTGTTAAGCTCAATTTTAGCTTTGTCAATAATTCTTATATTTCTACCAAAATAAAAATAATAATTATTTTTTTGAGACAGAATTTCACTCTCATAGCCTAGGCTGGAGTGCAGTGGCATGATTTTGGCTCACTGCAACCTCCACGTCCTGGGTTCAAGCGATTCTCCTAACTCAGCCTCCCAAGTAGCTGGGATTACAAGTTCAAGTGATTCTTCTGCCTCAGCTTCCTGAGTAGCTGGGATTATAGGCATGTGCCACCACGCCTGGCTAATTTTTGTATTTTTAGTAGAGATGGGGTTTCACCATGTTGGCCAGGCTCTTCTCGAACTCCTGACCTCAGGTGATCCACCCGCCTCAGCCTTCCAAAGTGCTGGGATTACAGGTGTGAGCCACTGGGCTTGGCCAGGAATAACTCTTGAAAGACTTTTCTCTTTACCTAAGTCCTATAGTAAAAATAAATGGCGATTAAAGTGAAAATACTTTAAAACCACAAAGCAGAATTTCATGTTTTTTGACAAAATATTTTTTTCTTTCTATCAGTGTTTTTTTTTTCTTTTCTTTTGTTTTCTGTTTTTGTTTTCGTTTGAGACAGAATCTTGTTGTGTCACCCAGGCTAGAGTGCAGTGGCACAATCACTTCTCACTATATCCTCTATTTCCTGGGCTCAGGTGATCCTCCAACCTCAGCCTCCAGAGTAGCTGGGACTACAAACATCTGGCACCATGCCCACCTAAGTTTTTGTATTTTTTGTAGAGATAGGGTTTTCTCATGTTGCCCAGGCTAGTCCTGAACTTCTGGGCTCAAGCGATCCACCTGCTTCAACCTCCCAAAGTGGTGGGATTACAAGCGTGAGACACTGTGCCCAGCCTTTTCTTTACTTTGTAAATGCTCATAAATGTTTTTCTCTTTGGGGGAGATTATACTATCTACCATGAAATAATATTCTGTCCAGAATGCTTTTTGGTTATGTGTCTGATTTTGTCCAAAATTGGTGAGTTTTAGGTTAAAATTAGTAATTTAGTAAAATTACTGAGACATAGGTTAAATTACAGGTGACTAACCAGGTGTTAAATTACAGAGATTGATTAAAAAACCAATCTCTGAGCTTTTTTGTTGTGTTTTTCTTTATTTTTAATTAATTAATTGATATATTTTTTTGAGATGAAGTCTTGCTCTGTCATCCAGGGTGGAGTGCAGTGGTGCGATCTTGGCTCACTGCAACCTCTGCCTCCTGGGTTCAAGTGATTCTCCTGCCTCAGCCTTCCGAGTAGCTGGGACTACAGGTGCATGCCACAGAAATTAGCACCATGCTCGGCTAATTTTTGTATAGATAGGGTTTCACCATGTCGGTCGGGCTGGTCTTGAACTCCTGACATCAGGTGATCCACCCTCCTTGGCCTCCCAAAGTGCTGGGATTATAGGCATGAGCCACTGTGCCTGGCCTACAGGTGATTCTTGTAGGGACTATTATTAAAAATTTTCTGCAAATCATAAAGTTGTATCAAGGTGCTGAGCTTAGCCATTAAGCACAGTGTAATCATTCATTGAGTCTGTCCAGTTCCATTATGCATTCTGGTATTTTGTAAGCTGCTCTGCCTAGCAATATATAGATTCATTTAATATGTTAACATTGGTTAATAGGCCAAGCGCAGAGGCTCACACCTGTAATCTCAGCATTTTGGGAGTTTGAAGCAGGAGGATTGCTCGAGGCTAGGAATTTGAGACCAGCCTGGGTAACATATTGAGACCCCCATCTCTGCAAAACATTAAAATATTAGCTGGATGTGGTGGCTATGCCTGTGGTCCCAGCTACTCAGGAGGTGAAAGGATTGCTTGACTCTGGGAGGTGAAAGCTGCAGTGGGCTATGACTGTGCCACTGTGCTCCAGCCTGGGCCACAGAGCAAGTCTCTGTCCGTCCCTCGACAAAAAAAAGGTTAATAATTTTTTTTTTCTAAGATCTCAGCTCAAAGTATTATCTCTTCAGAGAGGTCTTCAATCTACAGTACAGTCCTTTAGTCTAAAGTACAGTCTATCATGTTAACTAGGCTTTTCTTTTCTTTCTTTTCTTTTTCTTTTTCTTTTTCTTTTTCTTTCTGTGACAGTCTTGCTCTGTCGCCCAGGCTGGAGTGCAGTGGTGCCATTTCGGCTCACTGCAACCTGTGCCTCCTGGGATCAAGTGATTTTCGTGCCTCAGCCTATCAAATAGCTGGGATTACAGGTGCGCACCACCATGCCTGCCTAAGTTTTGTATTTGTAGTAGCATGGGGTTTTCCCATGTTGGCCAGGCTGGTCTCGAACTCCTGACCTCAAGTGATCTGCCCATCTCGGCCTCCCAAAGTGCTGGGATTACAGGCATGAGTCACTGCACCAGCCCATTAATAAATGCATTAAAAAAATTAGCATTACTGTTTTATTTCCTTTGTATTTCTGATATATTTTAGATCACCCCCACTTTTTCCCCCTCAGAGCTTTTGATTCACTTTGCATTAGGCTTGTTTCTTGGAAACAGGATGTACCTAATTTAAAAAATCTATTCCAAAGGGCTTTGTTTTCCATGGGGCTTGCTGTTCTTTTATTTTTGTGATCTCAAATGTCATCATGGTCATCGAGGTTGTTCTTTTTGAGGTGAACACTCCTGTGTTTATTTTTTCTTCCTGTCATTTGCAATGTGAATCATGCTGTCTTTGTTGGGGTTATTGTTCTACTGCTTTATAGATTTGTTCATTCCAGTTTTATTCACAGACACACATATTCTGTTTAGATAGTTTAGCGTTCCCATAATTCTGTCTTAGAAAAAGGCTGTGGTCTAGGGAACTGGAATGCAATTTCAATTTAGAAAATGGTTGGAAGCGAATGCTCCCAAGAAGCTCCAATTTCAGGGTGCTTTTAAACAAAGTTCAAGAGAATTCTCAGGCCTCTCTGCTGATTTAATTGTCTTTCTTGGCTAATCTATTTGCTCAATCAATGTCAGGTAGTGCAAGGGTAATTTTGAGTTTGGGATAAAGATTAAATGATCAATCCATGTCCTGTTGGCCCTGGGGTAAACTTGATCTACAGGGAGGTAGAGAACTAGCATTATTAATTTAAAAACGGGGTTTCTCTAATGTAAAGAAGGGCACACTGAGGATCCCGAAACACTCTTAGATCTTTCCCCCTCTTATTCCCTCTCTACCACATGTTGTTTGGATCCAGCCACCTAATAATTACCACTTAATCAACATATGTATATATGGGATAAATGAACACCAAAGAAAAAGAACAGTGACTATGAAAACAAGGGCTATAAGAACAATTGGGGTGCTGGAAAATGTTGTGGTCAGTGGGTTGGATGCCAGTTGGTGCTGAGGTCTGGGGGGTTTAATGTAACAGCAGCTTGGGATGGGTGACTTGGATATTAGCCATAACACTGGTGGAGAAAAACCTCATAAGTTAGTTTTCATTACTAGCATTTCCCAGTTTCAGTTTACAGAAAGGCCACCATATAATTTCTGTCTCTTCTTTTTGAAGAATTACTTTTGACATTTGCCTTAAATATTATCCCATGTGATAACACTTACCTATCCACCATATAATCTGGATTACAGTTAATTCTACTTAATTTGGTTTTTTGTTCATCATTTCATTGTGATCAAGAGTTTTCTTTCTTAAGTTCTTTTTTTCTAAATTAATTTTAATTATATGAGTAATACCTACATGCATTCTTCTTATTAAATCCAAGTTCATCTAAGTTCCCTCTCTCCTTCCATAGAGGCACAGAGGGAACCACTCTCGTATCTTTCTCTCTATCTACCTATCATCAAAAAGTTTTTTAAATTAAATTTTGTTTTTCTTTTGGTAGAGAGGGGGGTCTTGCTATGTTGCCCAAACTGGTCTCAAACTCCTAACCTCAAGCGATCCTCCCTCAGGAGCCATCACACGTGGCATCTATCAATCATCAGTTTTCAAAATGACATCACATTGACTGGGCACAATGGCTCATGCCTGTAATCACAGCACTTTGGGAGGCTGAAGCAGGAGGATCACGAGGTCGGGAGTTCAGGACCAGGCCAGGAGCCTGGCCAATATGATGAAACCCTGTCTCTACTAAAAATACAAAAAAAAAAAAAAAAAAAAAAAAAATCAGCTGGGCATGGCGGTGCACACCTGTAGTCCCAGCTACTTGGGAGGCAGAGGAAGGAAAATCACTTGTACCTGGAGGCAGAGGTTGCAGTGAGCTGAGATCACACCACGGTGCTCCAGCCTGGGCAACAGAGTGAGACTCTATCTCAAAAAAAAAAAAAAAAAAAAAATCACAGTGTACAACTTTCTTTTTTCCTCCCCGCCTAGTAAGATGACTTAGTGATCTAACCATGTGCCTATTTTTATTTTATTTTTTATTTTTAAATTTCTTTTTCTTTGATTGAGATGGAGGGCAGGGTCTCACTGCATTGCCCAGGCTGGTCTTGAACTCCTGGGCTCAAGTGATCTTCCCACTGTGGCCTCCCAAAGTGCTGAGATTACATGGGTGAGCCACCGTGCCAATGTGTCTATTTTAAACTGTGGCATACAATTCCTTAGAATAGATACACCACAATTTTTTTTTGTGCCATATCCATTTGGTGGATATGTGGGTTGTTCTCTTTAGTTACTGTTATAAACGACGTTGCAGAAAACATCTTCCTACATACCTTCTGTGCATCTGGGCAGAGTTTCTTTAGAGAAGAATCTGAACAGTGGAATTGCTTAGACAATTTACTGTTGTTTGATAATTCTACACTGAACTACACTGTTCAATCCAGTAGCCACTGGCCACATGTGATGAATGAGCACTAGCAATGTAGCTAACGTGAATGGGGAGCCCAATTTTTTAGCTTTACTTAATTTAAAAAATTTTAAAACTGAACCAACTGTAAAATATTTTTCTATTAAGTTCAATTTTGCTTTGGTAAGATTACATTTCTCCCTCATAAGTGCATCACATAAAATATTCTTTTTTTTTTTTTGAAACAGAGTCTTGCTCTGTCACCAGGCTGGAGTGTAGTGCGAGATCTCGGCTCACTGCAACCCCCGCCTCCCTTGTTCAAGCAATTCTCCTGCCTCAGGCTCCTGAGTAGCTGGGACTACAGGTGTGTGCCACCACACCCAGCTAATTTTTGTATTGTTGATAGAGACGAGGTTTCACCATATTGGCCAGGACGGTCTCCATCTCTTGACCTCGTGATCTGCCTGCCTCAGCCTCCCAAAGTGCTGGGATTACAGGAGTGAGCCACTACACCTGGCTTAAAATATTCTTATGTTGCCAGTGCAATGGCAGGCGTGTGCGTGTTTTCTAGGATTGTATGTGAAGAAATCACTCATCTATAGAGGTCAGTTCATTTGGTTTGAATCCTTTTTATTTTGTTTTCATTTTTTTGAGACAGAATCTCACTCTGTTGCCCAGGCTCGAGTACAGTGACATGATCTCAGCTCACTGCAACCTCTGCCTCCTGGGTTCACGCGATTCTCCTTTCTCAGCCTCCCCAGTAGCTGGGCTTACAGGTGCCCACCACCGTGCCTGGCTAATTTTTGTGTTTTTAGTAGAGAAAACGTTTTGCCATGTTGGCCAGGCTGGTCTCAAACTCCTGGTCTCAAGTGATTCACCCTTCTTGGCCTCCCAAAGTGCTGAGATTACAGGTGTGAGCCATGATACCTGGCCAAATCCTTTTTTTCTGTGCATTGATATAACATTGTAATGTGTTTACCTGAATATTTTATTCAGACAGTATGAATTGTTTGGCACTTTTGCCTCACATTGTTGATTAAATAAAATATATACTATTTTAATTATAATTCAATGATTTTTCTATATATATTTATGAACAAAATTTCCAATTTAAAATAAAGGCAGATAACTGATGCAGAATGAAATGGAGATGCAAATGATAATGCTATGGTAAGAATAGTAAATTAGGAAACTGGAGGCTGGGCACAGTGGCTTATACCTGTAATTCCAGTACTTTGGGAGGCCAAGGCAGGCAGATCACTTGAGGTCAGGAGTTTGAGACCAGCCTGGCCAACATGGTGAAACCCAATCTCTACCAAAAATACACAAATTAGCCAGGCATGGTGGTTCATGCCTGTAATCCCAGCTACTCAGGAGGCTGAGGCAGGAGAATCACTTGAACCCAGGAGGCAAAGGTTGCAGTGAGCCGAGATTGTGCCACTGTCATGTGTGGGTGACAGAGGGAGAGTCCGTTTCTCAAAAAAAAAAAAAAGACTGGAAGCTGGGGGATGGGGAAATTGGGGAGATGTTGGTTAAAGGATACAAAAATTCAATTACAGTGGAGGAATAATTTTGAGATATGTATTGTATAATGTGGTGAGTATGGTTAATAACAACATAGTGTATATTTGAAAATTGTAAGATAATAGATATTAAGTGTTCTTACCACACACACACAAAGAAGTATGTGAGGGCTGGAGGAAGTGGCTCATACCTGTAATCCCAGTACTTTGGGAGGCAGAGGTGGGAAGATCTCTTGGGCCCAGGAGTTCAAAACCAACCTGGGCAATGTAGGGAGATCCCATCTCTACAAAAAATAAAAAAATTAGCTGGGTGTGGTAGTGCACACCCGTGGTCCCAGATGCTCAGAAGGCTGGGGTGGGAAGATGGCTGGAGCCCAGGAGTTCAAGGTTGCAGTGAGCCATGATTGTGCCACTGCACTCCAGCCTGGGCCACAGAGTGAGACCCTGTCTCAAAAAACCAAAAAACAAAAAATAAAAAAACAAAAAACAGAAAAGCAAAGAGAACAAAAAGAAGTATGCGAGGTAACATGCATTAGTTAAATAGCTAAATAGCTTGATTTATTTTGCAACATATACATATATGAAAACATCAACTGTGCACCATAAATGTATACAATTTTTACTTGTCAATTATTTATTTATTTATTTTGAGGTAGAGTAGCCTTTTTTTTTTTTTTTTAGAGATGGGGTCTCACTATGTTGCCTAGGCTGATTCCAAACTACTGGGCTCAAGTGATCCTCCCACCTCTCTAAGTGTTGAGATTCCAGCCATGAGCTACCACTCCTGGCCTGCTTGTCAATTTTAAAAAGAGAAAAGCCCAAGAGACTGTAGGAAGATGTGCCACCGATTTCAGGATGGATGTCAGTTGCAATTTGCTGTGGTGGAGTGAAACAAAAAAGCTGCATGTTGGTTGTGAAAAAAAAATTTAAGAGAATAAGGTGGAAACTATTGAGACATTTTCAGCAAATGCATAGGAGTTTGCTAAGTTTTCTCTCCACATTCAAGAAGGAACTAATGAAGCACATGAAAGGATGCTCAATGTCATTTGACACTAGGAGAATGCAAATCACAACCTCAGATCACCACTTTGCACCCATGAGGATGGCGATCACCAACAAAACAAAGAGCAGCATAGGAAGCAAGAGTTGGTGAGCATGTAGACAGACCAGACCCCTTCCACCCCTGGGCATTGCTGGTGGGACTGTAAAATGGTTGCTGTGGAAAGCTGGTACAACAGTTCTTAAAATTAAACAAATACCACGGAGCTGGCAATTTCACTTCTCAGTGTACACCGAAAAGAAGCGAAAGCAGGGACTCGAATAGACACTTGTACACTCATGTTCATGGCAGCGTTATTCTCAAATAGCTAAAAGGTGAAAATTACCCCCACAGTCATCAACAGATGAATGGATATTATATGGTTTAAGAAAGAGGAAAATTCTAACACATGCTACAACATGGACGAAACTTGAAGACATTATGATAAGTGAAATAAGCCCAACACAAGAGTATAAATACTGTATGATTCCACACATATGAATTTCCTAGCTTAGAAAATTCTTAGATATAGAAAATAGGCCAGGCGTAGCGGCTCATGCCTGTAATCCCAGCACTCTGGGAGGCTGAGATGGATCACTTGAGGTTAGGAGTTCAAGACCAGCCTGGCCAACATAGTAAAACCCCATTTCTACTAAAAATACAAAAATTAGCTAGGCATGGTGGCACGTGCCTGCAATGTCAGCTACTCAGGAGGCTGAGGCAGGAGAATCGTTTGAACCGTGGAGGCGGAGGTTGCAGCGAGCCAAGATCATGCCACTGCACTCCAACCTGGGCAAAAGGGAGAGTTAGTGTTTAACAGGGTCAGAGTTTCAGTGTGGGAAGATAAAGTTGTAGAGATGGATGGTGGTGATGGTTCGCAGCAGTGTGAATGTACTTAAAGCCACAGAGGTGTATACTTACAGACGATTAAAATAGCAAATTTTATGTTATGTATATTTTACCACAATAAGAAAACTCGATGAAATTAGTTACTTGAAATCAGAATAAAATGTTGAGCAAAAATTTTTAAATAGATTTTATTTTATCAGATTAGAGATTATAACTTTGCCCACTGAAGTGGGGTCCAACTGCACAACAGCACTCCAGCCTGGGAAACAGAGTGAAACTCTGTCTCAAAAAAAAAAAAAAAGATTTTACAGAAAGTGAATAATCTTCAATTAAGCCACCAAACAATTTTCCACAGAATGAAAGAGTGTATTAAAGCTAAATAAATTTTGGAAAATGGTAAATTTAGCTGAGTCATGCCATGAGATACTACCCAACTAATAGCCTGGGTGTATTCATTCAGAAAAGTCTTCCCAATTTATGAATAAACATTTTCAATTCATGGCTTACAAAACTGTAGCATAGACTCTTAAAAATCTTTTACATCTGACCAAAAAAATTTCAGTTAGATATGAAAAAATTAGTTTCTATCATGCCAGATGGTCCTCCAGCTATGTTTGGTCAAAAATCTGGTTTTATTGGAGTTTCAAAACAAGAGACTGATGTTTTCCTTATTGCTTCATCTCACTGTATGATAAATACTGAAAACATTTGTGCTGCTTTTGGAAGCAGACTCCATGGAAAGTGTCATGGATACAGTTGTTAAAACTGTTCAGTGTATACGTACAAATGCTATGAGTCATCACTAGTGCATGGGACTTTTGAAAGAAATAGAAGGCAATGAATGGGGTGATCCTGGGTCTTTGCCAATGTTCATTGGTTGAGTCATGGAAGAGTTTTACCAAGATTTACTGTACTGCCAATTCCAATTCAAGATTTTCTTGAAACAAAGGGAATGCTTTCCAAATATTTAATAATCAAAGATAAACATGGCAATGTGATTTATGTTTTCCCAGCAATATCACAGTGTATATGAAATGAGATAAATTCCAAGCTCTGAAGAAAGAAAAATTTGTGACCTAGCTGGAAAAGTATAAGAATTTATGCAGAAATGGAAACATTTCATAATACAAATCAATAATAATGATTTTGCATACTTTTTAAAATGAATCAATAGGCAATATATATATATTTTTAAGACAGGGTTTGGTGCTGTTGCCCAGGCTAAAGTGTGGTGGCATTATCTTGGCTCACTGCAATCTCTGACTCCCAGGCTCAAGTGATCCTTTCACCTCAGCCCCTCAAGTAGCTGGGACTACAGGCGCACGCACCACTATGGCCTGCTAATTTTTTTTTTTTTTTTTAGAGACAGGGTCTTGCCATGTTTCCCAGGCTGGTCTTGAACTCCTGAGCTCAAGTGATCTGCCCTACCTTGGCCTCCCAAAGTGCTGAGATTACAGATGTGAGCCACCGTGCCTGGCTGTAAAATATTTTTAATAATAATCACCAGCATTATCTAAATTATCTGCAAAACTTACAAGAAAAATATGAAGAATGTTGTTGATATTGATGAACTTTAGAGTTACTTTTCAATTTATACAGCATCCCTTTACAGTCCGTGTTAATATTGAGCTGACATGAGGATTGGTGAATTGCTATAACTTAGACAGAAGTAGCGTTTTTTTTGAGACAGGGTCTTACTCCATCACCCAGGCTGGAGTGCAGTGGCGTGTTCTTAGCTCACCGACACCTCTGCCTCCCAGGCTCAAGTGATTCGCCTGCATCAGCCCCTCAAATAGCTGGGATTTCAGGCGTGCACTGCTACTGCCTGACTAATTTTTGTATTTTTAATAGAGACGGGGTTTAACCATGTTGGCCAGGCTGGTCTCGAACTTCTGACCTCAAATGATCCACCTGCCTTGGTCTCCTAAAATGCTGAGATTACAGGCATAAGCCACCACGCCCGGCCTGGACAGAAGTAGTTTTAAAATTGATATGCTCTGCTTCAAAATCAAACGATTATTCTAATAAAGATGAACTAGCTTCGTCAGTGTGGAAGTGAATAATACAGAAAAGTTATTTTTTGGTACTTGGAAAATATTTATGTATTTTTGGAACAACTTGGGTAAGCTGTTCCACTTTTTCAGCTGTCACGATAAATACAGATCAAATGTTTTCAATGACAGCTGTACTGTATGTGTGAAATACTGGATGTCAAAGAAGTGGAATAACAAGAAGTAAGTAACATATCTCATTACAAATTTTTATATTGATTTCAGGTTGACATGATATTTTAGAGAGGTTAAATAAATTGAAATGTTAAAATTAATTTCACCTGTTTCTTTTTACCTTTTAAAAGTGCGGCTACTAGAATATTTCTAATTACGTATGTGTTTTGCATTACTATTCTATTCAATAGCATGGGCCGGGTGTGTTGGCTCATGCCTGTAATCCCAGTACTTTGGGAGGCAGAGGCGGGCAGATTGCTTGAGTCTAGGAGCTTGAGACCAGCCTGGGCAACATAGTGAGACCTCGGCTCTACAAAACACACACTCACACACACACACAGAGACACACACACACATACGCAAGATTAGCCAGGTGTAGTGGCATGCACCTGTAGTCTCAGCTACTCAGGAGGCTGATGCAGGAGGATCATTTGAGGCTAGGAGTTTGAGACCAGCCTGGGCAACATAGTGAAACCCTGTCTCTACGAAAATTTAAAAATTAGCTGGGTGTGGTGGCACACGTCTGTGGTCCCAGCTTCTTGTCTGGGGCAGGAGGATTGCTTGAGTCCAGGAGGTTTAGGCTGCAGTAAGCTGTGATTGAATCACTGCACTCCAGCCTGGATGACAGAGTGAGACCCTATCTCAAAAATAAAAAACAAACCAAACCAAACAAACAAAAACCAGCAACCATCTAGAGTCACCTGCCCTCTTACTTGCACCATGTTCCCTCTGGGAGAATTATGCGCTGTGATTCGATTTGACAAGAGGGCATCTAAGTCACTCGCCTCCCCTCTCAACGCCCACTATGGAAGCTGAAGGAGCCAGAATCGAGAAGTTCACTGTGCATCTGAGCAATTAGATCCTTCCTCCCTGGACTTAGATTTTGGAGTAAGTAGTGCAGAGATAGAAGCATTATTTGGAAGTCAAATTCAGCATAGGATCAGTGTCAGTGTGTAGCCTAGACTTGTAAATTCCCCCACACTGCATTGCAGCTATGAATCGGGCAGGGGGCGGAAGAGACAGTGAGGAATCAAATAGAATGTCCACTACAGAAGTATTATCAGAGGAAGATGTTGACTTAGAGGCTCGAAGACCAGGCCAAGCCTCAAGTCTGATGGGTTAGGTGAGTCTCTGAACAGAAGAATAAGCAATAAGGCTGGAAGCCAGGAAGATCGAAGAAAATAAGAGTGTGTAGTGGAGAATGAGCTGTACAAAGAGGTCTGGACTAAGAATGAATGGTGGATGGGGGTAGTAATAGCTGAAAGAAACTACATAAAGCAAAAGATTAAGACATAGGTTAGGACCCTATGCCTGCCCTAATCTGCAGCCCTAAGAAAACCATTTTCTGAGTTTTGGAATGAAAACCCGGGTTAATTAAAGAAAAAACACTCCCTGGAAACATCATTGTCATAGCACTCATGGGGACTCCTGCTGCCAAAAAAAAAGAAGCAATAGGCATGATCTCTTTCATCCTTCCTTCTGCACGGGGGTGGAATGGTGGGCCCTGCCTGTTTCCTATCTTGGCATCCTACTTCCTCTATAGCCCATGTCATGGGGTTCCCATAAATGGGATGGATGCATTTTGTTTTTGTTTTAAAGAGACAGGGTCTCACTCTATTGCCCAGGCTGGAGTGTTGTAGAGCAATTACAGCTCACTGCAGCCTTGAACTCCTGGGCTCAAGCCATTCTTCCACCTCAATCTTCCAAGTAGCTGGGATTACAGACATA
>PVKP010019487.1:0-42358 GCA_004027715.1 Plecturocebus donacophilus | reverse complement strand
CCCACACAATAATAGTGGGAGACTTTAACATTACACTGTCAATATTACATAGATCAACGAGATAGAAAATCAACAAGGATATCCAGGACTTGAACTCAGACCTGGAACAACTAGACTTAACAAATATTTACAGAACTCTCCTCCCCAAATCCACAAAACATACATTTTTCTCAGTATCACATTACACCTATTTTAAAAGCGACCACATAATTGGAAGTAAATCACTCCTCAGCAATTGCATAGCATTTTACAGGTTAAATAAAATATTAGTTGGCCGCTTACTTGTTATTTTCATCCCCTAGTCCTTCCTGTCTCCATTGTTAAGCACAATTATTGGCATAAAAGACGTTTTTAATACCCATTTTTTAGACTGCATTCTAGCCTGGGCAATAAAACAAGAATCCTGTTCTCTCTCCCTCTTTGTCTTCCTTTTTCTTTCTCTCTTTCATGCTTTTTTTTCTTTCTTTTGTTCTTTCTCCTTTTCTCTCTTTTGTAAAAAAAAGTGTATTGTGAATATAATCATTTATTTCAATAGTAAAGCTAGGAAATGATGTCTTAATTTAATAATACTCTAAAAATTTTTCTGTTTCACACAATAATTCTGTAAAATTTTGGTCCTATAAATTAACACAAATTTGGAAACTGGCACAAGATGTACAGGAAAATACTGGGGTGAAAAAGAAAAAAGGTAACAATGAACACATACAAAAAAACACAGTAAGAAAGAAAAATGATTTAAAGGAGTAGATATAAATTGTGACCAAATATGTTTTTATTCAATACAAAAATATTAATGCAACAAGAAATGACACAAATCAGCAATTTAAAGCCCAGAAATAAGATTTCAGGAAAGAGGTAGTAGATTCCAGAGACAGTTCATGAGTTAGCGGAACACAGGAAAGAAGTAGAAGAAAGAAAAATAAACTCTCAGTTATGAAGTCCACATTAGGGGCTACACAAATTAGAACAAGCATAGATGAACATAGAATGAAAATAAGACAAGACTGAAAAGTAAACTAGATAAAATTCAAAGAAAAAAAATTTTTAGATAATAAAATATGTAAGAAATATTTTAAAAGAAAATCTAATAAAATAAGCATACTAAAATCTGAAAACTGAAATTGCAAGACAAAAAAAATTAAAGATGTAATTCAAGAAACAAGTGTATTAAATGAAACTTTTGTCTGTAAGTTTAAAAAGAGTATTATTTCTCAAGCGGAAAAAAAGTTAGAGTAGTACATATATTTTAGAAACTACTAAGCTTTAAAAAATTCTCCTTTATTAGAAAGATTAGAAAACAACCTACCAGTGAAAAAATAATTCAAGTTAATTTGATTTACTCATAAAATGGAGTATTATGGAGATAAGATAACTCTTTATGTGCTGATATGAAAAAATCTCCCTTTTTCTTAAATTAGAACAAATCAATGTACATAATATTATATATCTATTATGATTTCTATTTAAAAAACAATATGCATGATATATATGCTTAAATATGCATAGATTATCTCTGGAGGCACACACTTAAAATTATAACAGCAAATGCCCATGGGTAGTGAAAGGGATGGCTGTGATACAGATATGAGACTGAGAATGATTTCTCATTTTCTTTATTTGACTGTCTTTTATACTTTGGAGCATGTTTTTATCTATTGTGCATTACTTATTCAAAACAAATAACGAAATTTAGCTTTAAAATGGCTGTCAAATCTATTTAATTTTTCTCAGGGGAAAAAATACAACAACTCAATACTCATACTGCTGCTTTTGGCAGGTATTTTTCAGCCTTTTAATAGATAATGCTAAATAATTCCTTCCAACATATTAATGCCTTCAAATACTTGGAACAGCACTTTATACTGCTAACTAATCCTGAAGGACCCATGAAAACAGTGGTACTTAAAATTATACATTTGGCAAGGGTTTCACTAAAGTTCCCCAATAATTGGTAACATTTCCAGGGAAACATGGCTCTTCCGTGCTCTGTGGTACTGGACTGTGAGATCTCAACCAAGGCATTGATTCTTTCACAAGAAAGAAAAATAATCAATAGGACCCTTAAATGCAAATACAATTTATATTATTTAATTTACATAATGGAATGTCAACCTTATAATTTTATGATTTTCTTCAATCAATATCTGAATCTATGTACATTTTAGGTTGTTGGAGTATAGACAAAATGAACATGAAGACCTGCCGAAAGCCCATGTCATTTACCCACTTCATAAGATAAAGGAAAAGAGGCACCAAAATGTTGATGCTATAACCACACACAGATAGAATTACTTTAACCTTCATGCTACTCATATAGACTCCCTTCTTTTTTCCATTAAGGTATAAGGAGAAGTAATAACACAGAGCAAAACATCAGAATAACATGCCCAGTCGGGTTCATTATCAGATTCTCAGATCTGTTTTCTGATCAATAGATTATCTCTCTGTAGAATTTTTGCCATCTTCTGTAGTTTATGAATAAAGGAAGCATGACTGTTACACAAACGATATTATATTTGACTTTCTGGTCATACAGCAGGACTTTCTCAGTAAAGAAAGTGGTGCCTTGTTTTACATTCTGACCCTCATTTCTTATTTCCATTTCCAACTGCAGCACTCAGAAAGATCTTACATAGAAAGGCACCATGGGCCGGGCGTCGTGGCTCACACTTGTAATCGTTGCATTTTGGGAGGCTGATGTTGGTGAATCATCTAAGGTCAGGAGTTCGAGATCAGGCTGGTCAATATGGTGAAACCCCATCTCAACTAAAACTACAAAAAATTAATGGACATGGTGGCACACACCTGTAATCTCAGCTACTAGGGAGGCTGAGGCAGGAGAATTGCTTGAACTTGGGAGATGGAGGTTACAGTGAGCCGAGATCACGCCATTGTACTCCAGCCTGGGCAACAGAGTGAGACTCTGCCCCCGCTACACACACACACAAAGCACTTTGACAGCATATGGCTAGAGGACATCTTTAGGTTGGATGGTCAAGAGTCAATAACACTTAAATCTGAGATGAAGATGACAATAATAAGACTGTCGTGCAGAAATCTGAGGAAGAGTCTTCTAGGCTAGCGCAAAAACACTAAGACAAAAATAAGCTTATTATGTTTCAAGAAAAAACTGAAATTTAGAATAAATAAGAAAAGCCACAGCAGATGAAATTGAATCATGTAGGGTTTTACAAGAGCATGAGGCCTTCTTATTTTATTTTAAGTTCAGTGGAGAGATATTGGAAAGATAATGGGGATGGTAATAACATAATCTGACATAGATTCAAAAAGATCACTCTGACTGCCATGTGGCAAAAAAATTCCTGGGAAAGGTAGCCCTAAGAGAAGCAGGGAGAACAATAATGAGGCTATTGAAAGAGGCAAGTAAAGCAGTCCGTATAGGAAATGACTTAGGCTGAAATAATTGTGGCTTGAAAGAGAATAGTAGTACCTAAGGTTCAGATAATGGAATATGCTTTGGAGGTGAAATCATCAAAGATTTTTAATGTATTAAATATGGAGTGTGAAGGAAATGAGTACTTGAGAATGACTAAGATTTTTGGTTTGATTAACTGAATATTGTGGTGAGATGAGATAGGGAAGCTGAGATGGGGACACTCAGGAAGTGGAACAAATCTGTTTAGTGTGTAATTCAAGTGTTCTGTTCTGCACATACTAATAATTTGCATTGCTTATATTAAAATAAACCTCATACTTCTTAGGATGAATTATTATAACTTCAATTTTGATTTAGAATCTCTCTCCAATCACCTCCCTAGTTAATCCCAATAAATATACATAAATCCTATTGTCTAAAACAAACTGCTATTTTGTTTTCCTTTGGATTACTTACACCTGCATACTTTCCTAATGAAGTATTATACATCCTATATACTAAGCATATGTCATTTTCTTCCTGCAGCTTTCTATGACACTTACCAAGCACAGTTGCTTCTCTCTAGCAGCAATCTTTTACCTTATTTATACATTCTAATAGAAAGTATGAAGGGTGAGTCATAAAAATTTCTGGAAACTAGCTCAGCATATAAAATCTTACTAAAAGTAAACTTTTGTATGCACTAAAGCTGAAAAATAGCTCACAAGCAGCATTTTCAGTTCCACCACATATAAAAATTGTAATCACTCTTTCTAGATACATCTTCAAGCAGGAAGGTCAAAGGTATAGCTGGAAAACCAAAGGTATGATTTGAAAACCACTAGCTAAAATATGACTTTTCTCAAAGCAAATCCTTTATAAGTATCTTTATATTTTTGTTGTTAAATATTTCTTTTTAGTTGAAGAATTTATAGTGCTATAATCAAGTTTTCTCAGGTCCCATTCCTTTGCTAGTAGTAGATATGGTATGAAAGAACACAGTATTTCCATTCTAAATTTACATATTTGTAATTAAACCACAATGTTTTTTCCCAACTTGCAGATATGGGTCAAGAATCTAATACTAATTCAAAAACTAAGAGGCAATAATAGCTGTGGGTCTGGCTCAACTGCGCAACCTATTGCAAAGAAGGATGAGCGCCAACTAAATGAGTATGTGCTCTCCCTCTGATTCTTTTTACAACTTTAGAAGACTGCCAAAAATCTGTATATCGCTGGCAGGCAAGCAAAGCCAATCCAAGCACCTGTGTGGCAGAATTCAGCAACTGTTTGATTGCCACTGCTGATCCATCTGTGAGACTGGTACTTGCCACATGTCAGATGACTCATATAAAGTGAATTGGAAGGGAAATTCCATTAGGTAAGAAGGACAGCAAAATTAACATATCATTTGTTCTTTGTGATTGAAAAAAACAGCAAACCTATAGAAAGTGAGGATTTTACAAATGATCAGAAAAGATTAGTAATAGCTGTTATGTGACAAAAGGAAAACCTCTAATTAAAAAATAAACAAAAAAAATATGTAATTTGAGGAACACAGTCCTTGCTTTCATTAATGACTTGTTGCACACAATTGGATTACCAGAGTCACTAATCCAGTAAAGAGGTAAAAAAGTGATGTCTTACCAAACAATCCAAAATATTAGGGAATTTTATTATTTTAGATTCTTAAGTGACAAAATTTCATTAACCGAGATTCAACAAAAATTCTTTGAGTCAGAACTGTCTGAGCTGAAGATAATATTGCATTCTCAATGAAAAGAAACTTAATAAAGTATAAATGTAAAGATATTTATGGAAAAATGTTAAAACTTATTTTAAATGCTTTTCTTTGACATTTTAGTCTGCCAATATCCTAACAATGTACAAATTAAAAATAATATACAAATAGCAAGTACCACTTCACTTTACTGAGCACGAGCCAGATGAGGTGCTGCAAGTATTTTATTTTAAGCCTCTTAAAGCTGTTAAAATTAGAAAACTGGGGTTCATAGAAGTTACTTATCTCAACTGTTCAACAAAATGACCTATTTCATATGTTTTTCTAAAAAAGTTTTCTTTCTCTTCATCTTTTTTTTTTCTGGCACTATTCATAGTGGTACTTATCAAATAGTACTTAATAAACATTTCAGTGTCTAAGCTATTGAGACAGTACAATCCAATAATATTATATTATAAACTGCATGTACAATACTCTACTAGCTGAGAAAATCAATAGAACACAAAATACCCACGGAATAGGTCAATGAGAAATATGAAGGATAAAAACAAATATTTGTCATGATAAAGTTCAAGTGAAAAATGATAAATTTGTATTTTAAGAAGCAAAGTTTCTGGCCAAATCAATTAAATGACAAAGATAAAAAGCTTCCCATATATTTGCTTTAGACTCTTTGACTTTTAAGAGGACATTTATTCAAACAGATTTGTAAAAATTTATTCTAAATATCTCAGTGTAGGGAGTACACAGATAATGTGTATTTCAGAATTTTTCTCTTCTGCATTTCTAAAATGCCTACTTACAGTGAAATCAAAAAACTGAAAGGCACATTTAATATTACCCACTATAAACAATGATCAAAGTATACATTGAACTAGATATCTGAAGTGATATTAATTTAAAGCAATGTAAAATACTCTCATGAAAGTAGTAAGAATAGATTCTTCTAAATTCTCCATTACATAGAAATAGTCACTGAGAATGTATTCTTCATGTTGCATTGTACTGATTCAAAAGATGTTCATATTTTCTAACATTTCTCATAATAATTTTCAAACATATAGAAATATTGAAATAATTTTAGAGTAAACATTCATATATACACTGTCAACTCTGTAACTAACATTGAGTATATTTACTTTGTTAGGTATGTTTTCATCTTGATATATCTAAACATCCCTCTAAGAAGCAATTTATGTATTTCATTTGGATGCATTTTAAAGAAATGTACAGACATCAGTCTCTGTATTTTAGAAACGAGATAGTTCCCTTGACCCCTTCATGGAACAGGGTAGCTAATACTCGGCCCACAGCTCTCAACCCCTCACAGGAGGGGAAGCATGCAGGTGAACTTGTACAGGAGCTGGGATGAGTGTCTTTGGGCCCAGCAGGAAGGAACCATGTACTGGCCATGTGGCAACATCTAGTGGGGGTGCCCATGATGCCTTAGAGGGACTGTTATAGTGCACTCTTGGCTTTGCTGTCTGCAATGGCTAAGTGCTTAATGGCTCAGTATGACAGCAGTTGGTACCCTGAGCTCTTGTTTATCACCCAGGAAAACGCAAGTTGAACAAACAAATTGAAGATGGTAAATGCAGGGGATTTCATTGCTGATTAAAGTGTCTCTCCGTGGGATGGAGAGCTGGAAAGGGAATGGAGTGGGAATGTGGTCTTCCCCTGCAGTTGGCTGTCCTTGGCCGCTCTTCCCCAAAGTCCTGCCATCAAGCTGTCCATCTGCTTCTCTCTGACATCTGGCTGCTTTTTCTCTTCTGTCCTTCTCTGCCACTCCACCATTATGCCAGTGGGGTCTGGGGTTTTTATGGGTACAAGATAGGGTAAAAGGCAGGCCAAAAAACAACATTCAAATGGGAAAACAAAAATGGATGTTCTCACTTTGGGCTGCTATCCCAGGCATGAGGGTGTGGCCTTTGCTGGGGCCCATCCTTTTCTACCCATTATTTCCCTGCCTCTTGTCCTTATCATTTACACATACTTCAACATGCCTGTTACTAACTAGAGTTCAATATTTGTTTTCAGTGACTTTTGTCATTGTCGTTTTTGAGGTAAATTGCACATCAATTTAAATGCATAAATCTTTAGTGCTGCTTTCAATGAATACTGACAAATGCATCTAGATGTTAATTTAATACAGACTCACATTAAGCTTATTTTCTTGCTATTTTCTCAATGTCTTTCTAGTTTGGTGGATTGAGGGCTATAAATAAAAGGCAAACAATCAACATTAACTAGTAGCATTTTATATAAATCTAGAATTCTAATATGCAAGCAAAAGAAATCAGTGAAAATGGATCTAATTTTTTTTCTGCCTAAGCAGCAATGAAAATTATTTAAAATGTTTTGAGTTTACATGTTTCCATTGAAGAGCATAGGAAAAATAGCACTAGGAAGCTAAAAGAGTCAGGCTTTGACACAAATGGAAGTAAAAACCATGATAATAACTAGGATCATTAAACCTGGTCGGAGGAGACACTCTGTAACAGATACTGAATACTGCCATAGACGACATCATTAGCTTGAATAAGGTCATTCTGAAACAACTATCTGAGCTGCCATAGCCCACCACCAAAATGAGTTTACTCTGCATCTATTTATAACTCTACATTGTAATGCACAGTCCCTGGTGAATTCTCCTATTGGTCTACCTAGATTACACGTGTTAGGGAAACTCTAACTGTAAGAATTTAGCAATTTTAACCTCTTTTAAAATTATTTATTTATTTATTTTTATTTTTTATTATACTTTAAGTTCCGGGGTGCATGTGCAGAATGTACAGGTTTGTTACTTAGGTATACATGAGCCATGGGGGTTTGCTACATCCATCCCCCTGTCATGTACATTAGGTATTTCTCCTAATGTTAGCTCTCCCCAATCCTGCCAGCCCCTGCTATCCCTCTCCTAGCCCCTATACTGCCCAACAGGCCCTAGTGTGTGATGTTCCCCTCCCAGGGTCCATGTGTAAATTGAGTAGATTCTATAAAAAATGATAAAGGGGATATCACCACTGGTTCCACAGAAATACAAACTATCATCAGAGATTACTACAAACACCTCTATGCACATAAGTCAGTGAATCTAGAAGACATTGATAAATTCGTGGACACTTACACCCTCCCTCCCAAGACTAAACCAGGAAAAAGTTGAATCCGTGAATAGACAAACAACAAGGTCTGAAGTTAAGGCAGCAATTAATAGCCTACCAACCAAAAAAAGTCCTGGACCAGATGGGTTCACAGCCAAATTCTGCCAGAGGTACAAAGAGGATCTGGTTCCATTCCTTCTGAAATTATTCCAAACAATACAAAAAGAGGGAATCCTCCCTAACTCATTTTATGAGACCAACACCATCCTGATACCAAAACCTGGCAGAGACACAATTAAAAAAGTAAATTTCAGGCCAATAACCGTGATGAACATAGATGCAAAAAATCGTCAATAAAATACTGGCAAACTGAATCCAACAGCACATCAAAAAGCTTATCCATCATGATCAAGTTGGCTTCATCCCTGGGTTGCAAGGCTGGTTCAACATACTCAAATCTATAAACATAATCCGTCACATAAACAGAACCAAAGACAAAAACCACATGATTAACTCAATAGATGCAGAGAAGGCCTTCAACAAAATGTAACAGCACTTTATACTAAAAACTCTCAATAAACTGGGCATTTATGGAACGTATCTCAAAATAATAAAAGCTATTTATAACATATACACAGTCAATATCATACTGAATGGGCAAAGACTGGAAGCATTCCCTCTGAAAACTGGCACAAGACAATGATGCCCTCTCTCACCACTCCTATTCAACATCGTATTGCAATTTTTAACTTCTATATTGCATGAGAGAGCTTAGCTTCCCAACGAGAATCATAAAGAAAGAAATTTTCTAAATACTGAAGGCAAGAATTACAAGTATTTAATAAACATGCATAATTTTATTTTTCTGCTAAACAATCCTATAAAGTCATAACTAGGGGTTATAGAGATTGGGAAAAGAGCAAAGTACTTTTCTTATTCTCACATACCACTCAACACAATGCTTCTGACAGCAGAGTCTCTAGCAGAATCTAGCTATGCATCCTATAATTCAGATCTGACAGAGAAACTCTCTGAACACCGTACTTCAAAGATTTTTTTGAGGCTTTCCTGTTGGCATGATTGGTTATTAACTACTTTTCTAGCCACTCTCCACTCTCCAGATAATGGGCAGCTCTAAGCGTCTCATCATGGCTTTGTCTTTCTGGTAACAAATCCCCATCCAAAAGCCCACCAGGATTTGCTTCATCTGAAGAAAAGATACTCTTATTACCCAGGAAATTCCAAGGGAGTCAGGAACTCTGTGTCAGGAATTGGGGTTAAACTCCAAACATCATAGAAAAAGATTCTGCTTAGCACCTCTATCATTCAGAAAATTTCAAGAGTTTTATGAGCTCTGTGCCAGGAACTGTGGGAAGAGACCAATATGTATTTGTATATATTATTGTTTCACACAGGGCCATCAACTATTCTTATTTTGTGGATTACAGAACCTTATTCAGACAGCTAATGCTTTGTGAATTTGTTCTGGTTTAACTAGTGAGTTCCTGTCAAATTAGAACAATAAGACCTCTCCATGTGGACATGGTAGAAGATGTGCAAAGCCTATTAAAGAGAGACAAGGGATGGTACCCAACTGACACAAACTAAGCCACATAGTTTCTTAGCAAAGATTCTAGACATTAAATCTCTCTATTATGACACCCCTCTACAGTAAAGGAGTCTAAACTTGAAAGCTAAAGGCAGCTTTTTTTAGCTACCAGAGGAAGTTGGTCATCACTAAGATTGAACAGGCCCAAGTAGTAATTGGAGACAAAACCCTGATGATAATCATATCAGCAGTTCCACTTATTTTCCTGAGGTCTGGCCACATGAGGCCCTTGTGAACTATAAATTGCCCTTATATTCTATTCTAGTCCTAAATTTTCCTTTTAGGCCAGGTGTGGTGGCTCACACCTATAATCCCATCACTTTCGGAGGCTGAGGCAGGCAGATCACTTGAGGTCAGAAGTTTGAGACCAGTCTGGCCAACACGGTGAAACCCTATCTCTTACTAAAAAAAAAAAAAGATACAAAAAATTATCGAGATGTGATAGCAAATGCCTTTAATGACAACTATTCAGGAGGCTGAGGCAGGAGAATTGCTTCTACCTGGAAGGTGGAGGTTGCAGTGAGCCAAGATGGGGCCACTGAACTCCAGCCTGGGCAACAGAATGATACTCTGTCTGAAAAAAAAGAAAAGACATCCTTTTAATTAAACAATTCCAAGTGGGTTTGTTATTTGCCAGTATGAGTTATAATCATATATTAATTATTACTAGATAATCTTGATCTTAAACCTCCCTTTCCTCTACACTGCAGAAATATATCAGAATCTATTAAATGTGGACCTCAACATATTTCAATAATAATTTTTCATGTAATTAACACTAAATGTATTCCCTTCTTAATAAATAATGCTATCGAATAATTACTTTCTCTTAAAGCAAGGAATACCTGCTTGTACTTTCAGAAGTAGATGTGAGCTCAAAAAAGAAGCAAGAAGTACAGAAGAATCATCTCTTCTTCATTTAAATTATTATCCATTTTATCTTCTCCACCCTATTTCTATAAAACATTAATAAGGCTGTACATCTAAGCTCTTATGTCATTGTAACCGTACATAGCTTTTGGACTCTACAAGAGATTAACTCCAAATATGGCATTTTCTTGCTACAAGTAATGTGCGTAGAAGAGGCAGTAACTTATCTCTGCGAGCTCTAATCCCATAATAATTTATTCTAAGGCCTTGGCAACTCATATTTCAAGCACTATTAATAGAAAACTGTGCAAGTAGTGTAGGTGGCACTTTCAGTTTAGTAATGCTGTAGTTAATTTCTTTAATCTATAAAGTATTTATAAATCTCATCTTTGCAGAGCTGCTGAAGCCGTGTAGGCAGAAACCAGTTATCTGCTTATCTCAGAGCCTCGTGAATTCTATCAACTTCTGTAGCCTGAATGATCACTTATATTTTTCCTACTAATTCTGTGTGTGACCACCCCCCCATCTATCACTGTATTTTATGAAATAGCTAATTATATTTATGGCTCGTGATTAGGAATTATTTTGTTATTCTAATTACTCTACAACTTTTTTGTTTATTTATTTTTTTTACAGAGGACTTGAGGGCTTGCTACCATCCAGATTCCTGGGTTCTATCCCACCACTGTCAGAAGAACGTTCAAATTTCACTTTATAACTTCCCCATATCAGCCTTATCATGCTCAGTGTTGCCATAGTAAATCTTTTCTCATCCATTTATTTTCGACTAACCTGTGTTCTAATAAAATAGTAAGTATAGACTTAAGTAGGAATTTCACATAATATTTCACATCATACAATATTTTTCTCTTTGGATTTTTTCCCAGTAATTATAAATGTGAAAAACCACATTCAGCCTGTGGATCATCCAAAAACAGTCAGTGGACTGAGTTTAGCCCCTAGACCATTGTTCACCAACCTCACTCTAAAACACAAAATAAAATTGATAATATTGCAAATGTTTAATTTATTATTTATAGTTTATTCTTATTTGCTTAATTGATACTTATTCTCTAAATCAGACAAGGCATTGCAGAATTGTAAACATAAGTAAGTAACTTAGGCAGGATTCTAACATTTCAACAGAAGAAATAATACATATAAATATATACATAATTCAATATTGGATGTGACAAAATGGTATTATATAGAACACTGGGAAGTGCTTTGAGGTTTTGTTAAGATAGAATATCCATGCCATAAAACGCACACGTATATGTATAGCCTAAGGAGTTTGACAGATTTGTAGACCTGCAAAACCACCATCCCAATCAAAACCAAACAACATTTGCATTACCCTGAGAAAATAATATTTGTCCTTTTAGAGTCAAATACCTTTCAAGAGCAACCGCTACTGAAATTTCCCTCAAATAAGTATTTGATATTCTAGAAAGTTATGTAAATAACATTGTACAGTGTGTTCCTCAAACAATAATTGTGGATTTATTTAGTTTTTCCTTTTAGTTCTGCCAGCTATTGCTTCATGTTTTGTTGAAGCTCTGTTATTCAGTAATACAAAATTTCATATTTTAGACCCTCTTGTTAAATGGACTCATGTCATTAAGATGATCCTAATATCTGTTATTAACCCACTTCTTGAAACCTACTTTGTGTGGTATTAGCTTAGCAGTGTCGACCTTATTATGCTCTGTGTTTACACGGTATGTCTTTCCTCACATTTTTACTTTCAACTTTCCTGTGTTTTCATAGATAAAATGCATCTCTTTTAAACTGCCTTTAAATGAGTTTGCCTTATTTATCCAATTTGACAATCTCTGACTCTTAATTGAATCATAAGTCTACTTATAATCATATAATTGTCAATATGTTTGGGTTTAATTAAACCCTTTTGTTATTTGTCTTCTATTTTTCATTTTTGTACTTTGTCTTATTTGTCCTTCTTTTTTTTTGTTTTACAATAATAGAGTATTTTTATCATTCCATTTTACCTTCTAAATGCAATTTTATTAACTTTTTCAGTTAGTTTTAACATGGTTATTTTGGGGATTACAATGTGCTTCCTTAACTTCTCATCTGTCTTGAATTAATACCTAGCACTTCACATAAAATGCAAGAACTTTATAGATCAAAATTGTTTGTATCCAGTCTTTCTTTCTTCACCCTAATTAACTTCCTGTAGTGGCTCTTATATTGTTGGTCAGTTAGTAACAAATTCTTGTGTTTTTTTAATCTAAAGTTTTTCTATGCCACCTTCATTTTAAGAATATTTTTACTATTATAATATTCAAGGTAGATGAGTTTGTTTCTCATTTTTAAAAGTACTTTTAATATATCATTTCTCTGCTTTTGGCATTTCATTACTTTTGGTGAGAAATGCTTATTGTTTTTTCACTGCCTGTATTATCTTACTTTTTTTTTTTTAAAAAACTGGCTTCTTTAAGATACTTTCTTTTTCTGGTAGTTTTTTAATTTATTTTCTGACAGTTTTTAATTGTGCCTTTATTCAACTTAGTTCATTAAAAATATATTTGTTTTGGCTGGGTGAGATGGCTCACACCTGTAATCCCAGCACTTTCGGAGGCTGAGGCTGGTGGATCACCTGAGGTCAGGAGTCTGAGACCAGCCTGGCCAACAGAGTGAAACTCTGTCTCTACTAAAAATATAAAAAATTAGCTGAGCTTTGTGATGGGCACCTGTAGTCCCAGCTACTCAGGAGGCTGAGGCAGGAGAATCACTTAAATCCGGGAGGTAGAGGTTGCAGTGAGCCAAGATGGTGCATTCCAGCCTGGGCAACAAGAGTGAAACTCTGTCTAAAAAACAAATAAATAAATAAATAGAAAAAAAAAATATATATATATATACACTTGTTTTAAGGATCCTATAAATAAAATGACAACCCCACCCACTAATGTGGGATGTTGATCACCCATCAGCATGTTATTTACTTATTTTTAAAGCAGTATTTCTTATAGGAATCTCACTGATCATACAGTAGTTGCAATAATGTCACATATAATGATGCATATAATCTAAATGAGACGAGTTGGTTAAGAATTTACATTATCTAAAAATATTCATGTTAAAAGTTAGTCAAGTGGACAGATGCATGCAGCAGAGAAAGCAGGTGACAGGAACTTCTTTAGTGATCCATAGAGGGCCCAGGTGCAAGAAATCTTGTTTTCCCTTTCATTACAGTAAACAGCTTTCACTAATATACACAGGTATTCCACACACATATAAACACACAAGGGTAAGTTGTGACCTGCTACACATCCTGTCTAAAGAGGGATAACTGTGCTCTTCCTGTGATACTCCCAAGAAAACGGTAAATAGTGAACCCATGCAAGTTTCTTTATGTCTTATTAGTAGTAGTTTGACTATGTTGTGACCCTCACATGGTTTTTATTATATTTATCTAATTGAGTTTTCGTTCTTCTTAAATGTGTTAGTATATATTTTTAAATTTCTTGAAAATTTTAGCCACTGTTAGTATTTTTCCCATTTTCTCCTCTCCTTTTTGGACATCATGCACTTTAGGCTTCTTGTTATTATCCTCTAAATCATTCGGGCTCTGTACATTTCTTTCAATTTTTTTTTCTATTTGTGTTTATTGGTCAAGGTTCCCCAGAAAGATAAAAGCAGTAGGATATATAGAGAGAGCTCTTTCCAAATTTCTTTGTCAACAATTTTCTAATTATGTTTGTTCCATGTTTCTGATCATCTAGCCAAACCATCGGTTACAGCCCATGAATTCATATATAATCAGGCATCTGGCCATTCTTCCTTCCAAGCAAGATACACAGTCAGGGGCACTCCCCAAAGTCCTCCTGTCCACTGAAAAGGTTTTCTTTTATCTTGTCTTTCAGAGAGATTCCAGAAAGAGGCTATGGCGCTACAGCTGTCCATTTTGGGATGGTGCCTGAAAGCTGTAAAGAACCATACATAAACTAGGCCTTAGTCTTTTCTTCCTCTGTCGACTGATCATAGGATACTCACTATGAGGCCTAGGTGCAGGCTGGGGAGAAGGTAGTGCAGTTTGGGTAGGAACCATTGGCATTTGGGCCATTTCTTCATGTAACGTACTTGTATTTGAGGATCTGCTCAGGCCCAATCACATATATGATGTGATACTGTGATTTCACATGATGAAATGATACTGTGCACACCCAAGTTTATGGCTTGGTGAGTCACATAATACTCAGTTTGTAGTAGGCATCTCAGTTTGCATGGTGACCTGGTGGTCCATGATTAAGTGCTTAGTTTCTACTAAGGCCCATAATGGACCAAGAACTGCCTCTAAAAAGGAGAGTAGTTATTGGCAAATAATGAGGGCCTTGCTCCAAAGTCCTAAAGGGCTGTCCTGCAATTTATCTATGGAGACTTACTAAAGCATCTAAACAGCAACCCTATCTGCCAGTGATACCTCAGATATCACTGAATTTGCTGGATCAGATGGCCCAAATGGCAGAGCAGCTTGCACAGCAACCTGGACTAGCTGCAGAGCCCTCTTCTGTTCTGGACTGTACTCAAAACTGGAAGTTCTTCTGCTCAGTCAGTAAATGGGCCAGAGTAACACACACAAATGAGAAATGTGTTGCCCCCAAAATCCAAATAGTCCCCCTTGGCAGGTCCCTCTTTCTTGGTTGTAGGAGGGGGCCAAATGTAACAACTTAACCATCAACTTAGAAGGTATATTTTGGCATGCCCCACACCACGTAAACCCTAGAAATTTCAGTGAAATTGATAGCCCCCGAATTTTACTCAGATTTATTTCCCACCCTCTGACATGCAAATGTCATACCAATAAGTCCATAGTGATTGCTACATTTTGCTCATTAGTTTGATCAGCCTAATGCCATCAATGTAATGAACCAGTGTGAAATCCTGTGGAAGGGAAAAAATAACCAAGATCCCTGTGAACTAAATTATAATAGGTCTGGAGAGTTGATATACCTCTAAGGGAGGACAGTGAAGGGGTATTGCTGGCCATGCCAGATGCGAGCAAACTGCTTCTGGTGGACCTTACGGACAGGTACGGAGGAAAACAAAATGCTAGACCAATAATTGCATTCCAGGTACCCGGAGATGTATCAATTTGCTCAAGCAATGAAACCACAACTGGTACAGAGCTTCAATTAGAGTCATCACTTGGTTTGACTCTTGATAATCATGCCATTATACAGAATCCATCTGTCTTTGGCACAAGCCAAATAGTAGATGGAATGGAGAAGGGATGGGAATCCCCACCCCTGTACCTTTCAAGTTCTTGATGGCAGCGTCAATCTCGGCAATCTCTCCAGGAATGTCACATTGCTTCTGATTTACTATTTTACTAGATAGAGTAAGCTCTAATGGCTTCTATTTGGCTTTTCACGACGTAATAACCTTCACACCACAGGTTAGGGAAAAAATGTAGGGATACCGCTAGCTGCTTAGTATGTCTATTACAATTATGCATTTTGAAATTGGGTAAATAAACATTATACACCCAATGAATCATACCTGGGCTAAATGTCCACTGATTACCTGCCCTTTATAACCCCCTATTCTGACTAGTGTATTATCAAAAATTTCTTCCTGTAGGGGACCCACCCTCTTCTTGATTTAAGAGATTGTGGCTTGGAAAACTTCTTCCAGTCAGGGAATTGTTTGACGGTTTATGACTCTTCATTTTTATGATTTCAGTTAGACTTTTGTTCATTTAACTTAAAGGTTGCTGCTTACACAGATCAAATAAGAATTTAATAGGTTTTCTATCTATTTTACTATTTAGGAGCACTGTGAGTAACTTGCCAATGCCAGTCTACATGAGTCAATCTTTTCGAACTGTGGCTTTCCCTCTGCTATTCATTATGCTAACTATGCCCACCTTGCATTTGGCAAGCTGCCACTTGCTTGCTGACACCCTGGTATACATTTATTCACATTGCACTTAAGTTTTCCAGTTGAGTGACTTCAGTTCCCACTGTAAACTCTGGCCTAATAAGAAGAGCACTCATAGAGTTCTGGGCTTCCCCTCAGACATCTATTTTTTTAAATATTGGTGAAAAGTATGTCGTTGGAGCTTCCCAGTGTGGGTAAGTAGGTTTTAAGTGAGAAGTTTATTCTTACATTCCAATCTCCCTAAGCCTTCTAATCCCTTTCTCTATGTTAAATCAAAGGAGACTGTGTATCATCAGCTTGCTCATAGCAGGCCATTTCTTCATCCATGTTTTAGTCAATTAACCAACTAAACAAACAAACAAACAGCATCTTTTCTAATGACTTGAGCTGCAACATTAAAGCAGAATCCTTGCTTAGTGGGCCCATTTCAATTAATTCAACCTGGTCCAACTTTCTGTTTCTTCCACTATTATATCAGACTCTTAATATCCATTTCCACACATGTTGCCCAGATTTCTGCTTGCATATATTAGAAAACTCAAGTGTTTATTTTGAATTGTTATGCACTTCTTCATAAGTCGCAGTTTGTACTTCACTTTTAGAAGCCTGTTGGAACATGAATCTAGTTATAGGTATAGAAGCAGACAGGGGTGATGTGAGTGGGTCCTGAGGAAAATCAGCATTACCTTTCTTGACAACTGACTTAGGGAAAGCCATTATAATTTCCTCAGGCAATACACGTGTAATCCCAAAAGACAGTTGTGGAAAGGCTGATATCATTGTGGATGCGGAAGTTATCTCTGCTGTGGGTAGGGAAGCCATTTTCACTGATGAAAAAAAAAAGCCATCAGAATTTGGGAGTTTAATGTCCTGAGCTTCATCAGGCTCTTTTCACATTTCCTTATGCCAACTTACAAGACACCCTTTTTTTTTTCAGCCAATGTCCTCTCTTGAATAGTATACACCTGCTAGGCTAAGAGCTTAATTTTCATTGTAATTCTGCCAATTACATGATGAAGGCTTATGTTTGACTTTCAGCAGTTTCAACACTGTGGCTACAGGAAAATACATTCTCACTTAGGGCACACATGGAAGCTTTTAGGCTATTGATGTGATGGGAACTTCGAGTATCTGAGCTGCCCTTTTCTTTCATCACTTTGTGGAATGACATTAGAAGCAACTAAATAGCATTATATTCCTTAGGTTTTCATAAACATTTGAAAGTTTTATTTACAGAGTCACCAAATTCCATGACAACTTATGAGTGGTTTTTAGATATCCAATGCAGATATTTTGTGTATCTCTATTAACAGGCATGGCACAGATTATCAGTGATCTCTGTACTATTGGAAATTTTATATACATACATATATATATATATATATATATATATATATATGCATTTTAGAGTCTAATAAGATTAGAGAGTAAACTCAAGAAATCCCAAAACGAATTGCAAAAACTCACTCTCAGAATTAGATTCTTCTAGAACTACTTCAGGTATCAAAATTTATATTAGTCAGGGTTCTCCAGAGAGGCAGAATCAATAAGATAGATAGATAGATAGATAGATAGATAGATAGATAGATAGACAGATAGATAGATAGACAGACAGAGAGACAGATAAATTGATGGAGAGGGGGCTTATTAGGAAAAATATATCACGTAATTGTGAAGGCTGAGAAGTCCCATGACAAGCTGTCTGCATGCTGGAAATCCAATGAGTCCAATGGGACTTGGACAGGCTTCCTTATTCCTCAGCTTGAAGACAGTCTATTGTGAGATTTCGCCTTTTGATCTTGTGAGTCGATACTTCTTAATTAATAGCCTCTCTTTCTTGATTAGTTCTTCTGGATGATGCATTTTAACCAATTGGATGGTGCTGTAAATTCATTTATTAAATGAATTTATAATTATAACCTTTAGTTCAAATCCTCCATCACAAAACTTTCATTCACCTATTTCATGCTTGCATTTCTCTCACGTTGAGAACTGTGCTTAAAAGCAATATATATAAACATATAGCCATGTATTTATTCAATACATACAAAGTCTCAATGCTGTGATCTAAAACAAATTCAATCAGAATAATCTCAAAATTTCTTTGCAGAAATTATTCTTACTAGAATATATTACATTTAATATGTAGAATCAGAGTACTCAAGTTTTATTACTTTGTAACAGGAGAATGTTGTCACATTTTACTTTGTGAAACTTATTTGCGACATAATATATTGCCAATTTTTGTGAATATTTTATGCACACATATATATACACACATACATCTATATGTATACACACACACATATATGATTGATCTTGTTAGTTCAGTTATTTAGGTCTATTGTATTTTTAGGTATATATTTTGTTCACTTCATGTGTTTTGACATATCTTGGACTAAGCCTTATACGTTATAGTCTTGTATTATTACTGTAGTTCTTAACTTTTCTGTCCATATCTTTGTAATTTGTAACTTTGATAGCTACTGCCAAATCTTCTTCCATAAGGATTATACCAGTAAATATTTCTATCAGTATTATATGAAAATGCCTGTTTTAATAGTCATAGCCATTTGAAATTTTGTAAGTAAATTGTTAAAAAAAATGTATCGAGTTAGTGTAAGTTTAAATATACATTTGTCTTATTATATGTGATTTTGAGCATAGAGAGTGGGAGGAGACAAATAGGCAGAGAGAGACAGGTACTCAGTGAAACTCAACCTTCAAGCCAAAAGCAGCCTGAAGGCTGAAAGTACTTCCAGATGGAGTCCATGACTGGAATGGTTAACAGTGAGTGTCAACTTGATTGGATTGGAGGATATGAAGTATTGTTTCTGGGTGTTTCTATGAGTGTTGCCAAGAGAAATTAACGTTTCAGTCAGTGGAGTGGGATAGGCTGACCCACCTTCAATCTGGATGAGCACCATCTAATCAGCTGCCAGCATGGCTAGAATAAAGCAGGCAGAAGAAGACGGAAGGAGCAGACGTGCTGAGTCTTCCACACTTCATCTTTCTCCCATGCTGGATGCTTTCTTCACTCAAACATCAGACGCCAAGTTCATCAGCTTTTGGACTCTTGGACTTAGATCAGTGCTTTGCCAGGGGCTCTCGGGCCTTTGGCCACAGACTGAAGACTGAAATGTCAGCTTTCTTACTTTTGAGGTTTTGGGAGTTGGACTGGCTTCCTTACTCCTCAGCTTAAAGACAGTCTATTGTGGTACTTTACCTTTTGATCCTGTGAGTCAATACTCTTTAATAAACTCCCCTTTATATATACATCTATCCTATTAGTTGTCTCTCTAGAGAATCCTGTCTAATACAATGGCAGAAGTGAGAGCTTCTAGCCCCATCTTAGGCTCTCTTTCTTGATTAGTTCTTCTGGATGATGCCTTTTAACCAATCAGATGGTGCTATTTCCAAAGATCATTCATGGACCAATCAGCACATCCATTTTAAGGCCATAAAAACCCTGGATTCAGCCACTCAGATGGCTACCCACTCTCAGGTCCTCTCTCACTCTGAGAGCTTTCCTTCTGTCATTCAATAAAATTCTTCTCTGCCTAATGCACTCTTCAGTGTCCATGCACCTTATTCCTCTTGTGCCAAGCTGCAGGTGATGGTAATAAAAGAGAGCTATAACATACTCCTGCTTGCCAGACTACAAGAGAAAGACAGCTATAACATGCTCCCACTTGCCAAGCTCTAGGAGTGAAGTGCTGTGACATCTCTTGGGGGCTCAGATCTTGGGACACCCCAAGCAAGAGCTCTAACTTCACCTGGGGCTCTGTGATTGTTGGCATCTTCACGTTTTCAGGTGCCACTGAATTCCCCTCATCTAGATGCTGGTACCCAAGCTGGAGACTGCTCAGGGAACATCCAGTCCAGCCATGGGCTAAGTGCAGAGCTGTGGCAGGTGCAGGATCGAGACCAGGGCATCAGCCAAGCACCAGCCTGCTAAGCCAAGCAGGCAGAGGAAGACCAGTGGACTCCGAGCAAAGCCCATGCTTAGGTGGCAGTGACTGCAGAGATTTCTGGCTGGCAAAGTAGCCAGGAGGAATACTGTAACATCATCACTAATAGAGTTGTCATTTTTTTTTTTTACTTTGAATTATAAATATATACTTTAAATTTTTTTACTGAATAGCTGATATTAATTAAATTATTTTAAACAAATATTTGGACCTTTTAGGGGTTATGTTTTTGTTAGCGTATTTTGTTTATGTGTTTTTATTAGTGATAAAATAATTCACATAGTTATATATGCCAAATAATTTTCTTAGCAACTCCTCATTTTCAGAAACACTAAAATGTTAGATTTCTTATTCAAACTAACTAAGTGAAATTTAGATTTTCTAAATTTATCTTTTTTTACAGAAGTACAAATATTTCAACAAAAATTATATTTGAAAATAAGTATATTTAGTCAGGTAGTCAGATATCAGAATGATAGGAAAATTCACATCACTCAAATTTCTTTCAAAATGTTCCTGTCTTTAAGCTCATGTTTTGTTTCATTGTTCTTAGTAAATTTAACTGCTTGTTCTCTACTTAGTTATTTCTGTGTCTCAGTTTCACAGTAGTAAGTTTGAGATATAAATAAATATAATAATTTTAAAATATTTTTCCTGGTACTTGGCATAGTTCACTTTCTGTGATTATTGCCACATTTTATTTCCAGGGTTATCTCTACTATACTGAGCCATTAAGAGTAAAATTCAAGTCTCCTTCTGTCCTTAATTCCAGCAGAGTATGTGGCATCTAGTAGCTGCTCAGTATTTTCTGAAAGAAAAACTGTAGGTTAAATTGAGGGCCCTAGGTTAAGTTAAATTTACCTTCCAAATTTTCCATTTCTTTAATCCTACAGCATGTCTTCTAACTCTTTTTATTCAACTTTCCTCCTGGTTAAAATGAGGATGATAATTACATATACCTTTTGCAATTATTACATAATAATTAAATGCATCAAAACATTTGTTTACAATAGTACTTCAAAGTCTAAGCACTTAATTGTGTTAGCCATCATTGTTGCCACTAGTATTATTAAAACAAAGGATTTCGATATTATTACAAAAGTGTTCAGTAAAATTTCTTAAGTGTAGATTGATTGGGTTGAATCTCACTAAGTCAATTTGCATGCCAGAAATTAATGAAAGAACCCAGGATGTAAAAGGGGAATTACTAGATCAGAGGATAAGAAGCAAAGGTTAAAAAAAAAAAAAAAAAAAAAAGCAATGATAACTTAGACAGCTAATAAGAAGTTACTGACCAATAATGGTACTGCCTAAAGCAACGTCTGTTTTGTTCAGTCTATTATTTATATTAATGAGCTTTTTAATACCTTCATCTTTTTCTTGTGAGTTTAGACTTGTGAGTAGCTAGACCTCAGCAAACTCTGTGTATAACTATGACTTAATGACATACTACTTTTAGCATCTCTTGGAGACTCTGCAAAATTAATAATGCCACATATGTGATGTAAAGAGCCTTGTCACTTTGAATTTGCTGGTTGAGCAACCTTGCTTTTAAAACGTATATAAATTACATCGTGGTTATTATGAGTTTAGGTGTTTGCATTGATATTAACTCTGCAATATCATTTATGCAGAAAGAGAAGTTTTCTAAATATATTTAAAATCTTTTCTAGAACAGAATTATTTCTATGGTAAACAAATGTATCTTTAACTATCTATTCCTCTACCCATTCACTAATACACTTATCTTTTTGATAAAGCTATATTAGATTATTAAACCTAATTACTGTAAAATTATGAAAATGATTCACAATTAACAAAAAATAAAAATATTTTTTTAGCAACAATCTAGTAAGAATCATAACTTTTACATTCTGTTTTGTACTTTACAAAGTGCAATTGTATACATTATTGCAATAGAATTTCACAATACTGTATGAGAGAGAGTAGTACAAATCCCACTTTAAACATGAGAAATACAGCATGCAGAAAAAATATGAGATCTGCTGCATGTCCCATAGCTAGCACAAGACTTGAAGTCAGCTATTGACTGATATTTTAGTGCTTTTTCTATTATGACACAAAAGCCTTTTGAACACAGAGGCAAATTATCACACTGCTCATGCATTGATTATGCTTTCACTTAAAAGTAAATATAATGTCATTATTACAACTCCTTAATTAAACATATTGAATTTATTTAATTAAATATAAATTATGTTTTATGCGATTAAAAATTCTTAACATTTGTTTCCTCAGAACAAAACCACAATAATTACAAGCATTAATTTAGATTGTGTATTAGTTTTCTATTGCAATAAACAAGTTACTGCAAGTTTAGCAGCTTTAAGCAGCAGCCATTTATTATCTCACACTTTTGGTAAGTGAGAAGGCTGCCATGGCATGGATGGGTTCCCTGCCCAGTGTCCCACAAGGCCAAAATAAAGTTTTGGAGAAAGGCAAAAATATTCATCATTTAACAATGGCTTTCTTTCTGTTTTCTATGTTCTTCCCTTCTGAAAATCTTGGCAGATTATATTGGATTTCCTTAGTCAATATTTTAAATGCTCTAACTTCCTATTTTTCATCTCGTTTTGTTGTTGTTTTTCTATTTTTCAGACGCTTTGCTCAAATCATTTTTCAAGTCTTATATTGAATTTTATATTTCTGCTACAATACTTTAAGCTCCTAAAATTTCATTCTTGTTCCCTAAACACCCATTTTTTTGTGATATTCTACTTCTTGTTTTTGCATGTTATATATTTACTTTCTTTGACAGTATAAAGTAAAACTTTTGAATTTTTTACATCTCTTTCATTGTCTATATCTTTTATGTTTAAATATTTTTCCTGTATGTTTTGAAATTTGAGTGAAGGCCAATTCAAAATTTTGTTTTCCAGGTTTATCTAGAATCTGAAAATATACTACTGGGAGCTATAGTCATATGCCATGTTGACAATATCTACTAAAACTAAAACCCAGGTTTAAGGTGTTCTACTTCTCCAATGCATCTACTATCCCTTAATTTTACAGTAATGTTTTAATCGGTGCTATTTTAAGAGTGAATTCTGCATTTTGAAGAGAAATGGCATTTATAGTGTGATTTTCTGAATTTTGCTTCTGATTCTTGCATATTACATAAAGAACCATATTCCACAGGTTTATCATCCTGATAAAGAAGCTATTTAATAAAAAAAAAAAGTTAAATTAAAGCTCATGTGAATCTTCAGAGAAAAATTTTGACTGTATTGTGATAATAAATAAATTACTTCAAATCTTCACCCTTGCCTTGGCTATATAATACTTATCACATTTTACCTTGACCTTTGACTTTAGGCTTGGACATGTGATTGTTCTGGTGAATTCAATGCAGATGGAAGTATCAATGTGCTTATGGCTTAATAAAACTCGTATGTTTCTTTTTTCATTCTTTCTTATCTTCCTGACATCATCTTGAGTAGTGATTCTGGGTTCCCCAGAGAAACAGAAACTAAAGGGTCTCTCTCTCTCTCTCAGTCTCTCTCTCTCTCTCTCTCTCTCTGTGTGTGTGTGTGTGTGTGTGTAGAGAGAGACAGAGAGAGAGAAACTAATAGAGAAACAGAGAGAGAGAAAGACGAAGTGAGGAATAGAGATTTATTATAAGGAATTGGCTCACATGATTATGGAGGATGCGAAGTCCCAAAATCTGCATTTGGCAAGCTGGAAATCCAGGAGAGTTGATGGTGTCTTTCCAGTCTGAAAGCTATCATCCACTTTCCTGGATCCAGCTTGAGACCAAAGAAGAGTCAGTTTCCATTTTAGTCCAGAGGTAGAAAAAGATAGCTGTCAGCTCAAGGCAAGCAGGCAGGCGGAGTTCCCTCTTACTTGTGAAAGAATCAGCCTTTATGTTCTAATCAGGTCTCCAGCTGATTGCATGAGGCCCACAAATGTTAAGGAGGGCACTCCACTGTAATTGGTTTATGCATTTAAATGTTAATGTGCTCCAAAAACACCCTCACAGACACTCGGAATGTTTGACAAAATAGCTGGGCATCCCATGGCCCAGAAGAGGTTGACACATAAAATTAACCATCATGACTAGATAGCTACTATCTCCACAGAATGACCTAAAGTAGACCTGTTCCAGTTAAGCTCAACCAGACCTACAACTTGAAACAGAACCACCTATCCAAAGCATATCCTGTATCAGAAGACTCTCTGGGAATCCACATATTTCATGAGAATAATCAGTTTGTTTGCTAAGATATTGAGTTTTGGGTGGTTGATGATGTAGAAATGTTAGACTATATAACTAATCCTTATCTATGAAGTAACTGTACAACCATTGTTATGAGACAACCACACATTAGAAACTATAAATGCATTGTTTGAGGTGGGAAATTAATCTAAATATAAATGTCAGTGTATATCCCACAGATGCCTGCAGGTAGTATCTTAAAATGATAACCAAAATAAACTACTAAAGGAATTATTTTTTTCATTTTGCATGGGGCATGTCTGTATAAGCATTTATCCTTGGTAAGTTGTTTTTTAATATAATTCCTCCTTAATTTATGTTAAGTTAACCCATTTTCTGTTCCCATACTTGTCATCACTTAATATCTTTCTGATAAGTGTGTTATGACATCTACTTTCTAGTCTTGAGGAATCCCGATCTGTCACAAGTGCACTTCTAAAAATATCATTTTCAACTTCTCTAATTTCTGCTGCGCTAACTCTGAAGTCTACGAATATGTATGCTGTGTGTTTCCAACACAGGATGTTTATTTCCTTGAAGAACATGTAATGATACTTGAATGTCACTTGAAGATCTTTCATAAATTGAAACAAATTTTCTTTTGAATAAATTACACCTATTCTCCACCAAAGACAGTTCAAATTATTCTTAAAAATAAAGTCAAATCTAGTGACCATTAAATCAGATGTTGAAACCAAATTGGATACCTAGACATGAATGCTGTGCCCACAAATACTTAGCCACATGATACTTGACAAATGCCTTATATCTATTTGTTTCTTTGGCTTAATGCCAACCTTACAGCTTTCTTATGATGATTACATGAGACAATACATGTGGCAGATAATTTAGACTTGGTAAGTTATGTACCGTGATATGTCTTCTTTCTATTTTATTTGTAGAACACGTTGTTCATATGTCAAGAGGCTACTCAATGTGAGCTTACTTGTGCTCTCACAAGAGAACTTTTTGGTACTAAAAATGTCAAGTGGTCTCTAACTTTTAATAAGAATTTCAATAAAAATGATAATAAATTGCAGTGTGAGGAGACTATAGTGTGTACATACATAAATATCCTGAATAAATGATTCTGGAAAGTAGATGATCATTTTTATATTTATAATTATTAGAACTCTAGTCCAATTGAGAAATTGTTATTGGCCATACAGTATTACTATTTTCTAATCTCCCAAGGAAAGATTTACAAAATAAATATCTATTATAAGTGATTCTAGTATTTTATCCTGCTATATCCAAGAGTAAAAAGTTTTGTATATAATAAGTACATTATACATAATAAAAATAGCATTATGGAGAAATCACTGTTACTAGTAGTTTGCCATCCACTTTACATAACAATTCATTAAAAATTCATTTAAAACTCGCATGTCTGTTAAGACAGCTATTGTTGTTATCCTCATTTTACAGGCAGAAAATATAGTGTCAACAATTTATGTCACTTGCCTAAAGTCATAAAGCTAAAGACAGAGCCAGTGTAAAATAATAGGTGCAACCCATTTATATTCACAGCCAAATCTCAGAACTGGACATTGCCCTACTATCTTTCATGGTTGAAACTTAGACCTAGTAGTCCACATTCAGACCAAAAAGAGTTGATTATTTTAGCGGTCTCAACCATTTACATTTCTTTTAGACTTCCAAATCCCTGCTATTGCACCAGAAAATAGAAAACGCTATACCGCTGTGCTTCTTGCTACATAAATCCAAGATTCCCAAATATCACTTTGTGAAATGCTTGCCATCATCCTTCAACTTACCTCTAGTAAAACCCCACCTTGTTGTTAAGAAATGGGCACTTATCATCTGTTCCAAGCTATTACCAATTTCCTGTTGTCTCTTACTTGAGTACCACTACCACTTTCACCCCAGGAATAAGAAATATTACATAGTTCAAGGAAAATCACTTTTGCCATACACATCCAAAATGAAACTCATATACTCTTCAGGCAAACCTGATTCTTTGTAATTGGTACTTAGCTCTAAATAACATTAGCTTGTAGCCACTTTATCAAAATAGAATACTATAAATCATTGTTAACACATCATATTCTCTTATATTCCATATCCATCAGCAACTCTTGTGATATTACCTTTTACAGATCTAGGATCCATCCTCTTTATCTGCACATTCTGCTCCCTAGAACAAGCAATCTCAATCATATGTGGAGGCAATGGCAGGGAAAATCTACTATTTATCCCTCTTTATTAACTCTTGTCCATTTCTACCATGGCAATTGGTTCAAGAAACAATTCTAATTAGGGCAAGATCTTTACTTAAAGATTTTTAATAAAAGAATTTAATAAAATCTGGTGTTATTCTGTATTACTATTAGTTTATATGTTCTACCTAATTGGTCTTCTTTCAATCACACATGTTAGCTTCAGCCTTTACCACTGGATCTTTTAAGTGTGCCTTCTTCTGTCTTAGATTCATTTTCTCTTCATTTATCTGTTTATTTTCTATTTCTTTGTATCAGAGTTTAATTTCTTCAGGAAATCTTCCCTGATCCTAGCATGTTCTTTCCTTGTCTCATGACACTGTAAGACTTCTTTTCACTGATCTTACTCTGCTGTAGTTGCAATGTTATATTTGTGATTATGTTATTAATGTCTGCCTCAACAGTAAAAAAGCTATAAGTTCCACAAAAACAGAGAGAGTTTCATATATTGAGTCTTGAAAATAGAAAGTTCTAAAAAGAATATTTGCTGATTATTGGATTGACTGATTATTGGATTATTTATGGGTAAATAAATTAATGAATGAAGGTGAAGTTAATGGTAAGGAAAATCACAGATGTCTCATATGATCAACATAATTTGCTGTCATATGTGTGGTGTTGATATAAAAAAAGAGCTCTCATTGATTGGCTTAAAGAAAAATAAGCACATCAAATATTTTTAAAGAAAAATAAAGCTGTAAAAGAAGGAAAAGACAAGAGAGATATCGTTTGGAAAGCTGAGTCTTCTCTAGTAATGAGTAAAGGATTTTGCTTTTTAAAAAAGATGTTGAATCATCCTTTTGGCTAAATAAATTACTTATGGTAATCTGGAATTCTATTTCATAATATCAAGTGTTTTAAACTTTTAATGTATTTGATAGGCTTCCCAAAATCAAATTTCAGCTTCAAAATTATCTTTTCTGAGCCCTAACTTTGGGATGCTACAGAGGGCCCCTGGAGCATTCAAACAAGAGGTAAACAGGATTATTTGACATGTTTAGTTACATGGAGTTTTCTGGAGCATTCAAACAAGAGGTAAACAGGAGCATTCAAATAAGAGGTAAACAGGATTATTTGACATGCTTAGTTACATGGAAGTTTCCAAATAAAAATAAGGTTTAATTTTCTTTAGGTTATATTTTAGTAAACAGTATGTGTTCCAAAATTGTATGGAATTTCTAAAATTTAAATGTCTGAGTATATGCTATCAATCATAATTAGCCTTATTAAGTTACTGCAAGCCTCAGAAATAACCAAATATCTTTGTAGATTGCGTTTTTGACTGTGAACTAACCTGAGACATTTTATAATTCACAGACAATTGTCTTGTTTTACTTCTCTTCGAAAGATAGTTTATAATCAGTTATAGAACTGGATAGGTTCTATAGGACTTGGATAAGTTCTAAGCAGTTATTTTGAAGTTTTTCTCTGCATTTTAGACTTATCCTGTTTATTCCTGTGAACCAGCCTGTTATCTCTGACTGCAGTTCAGACCAAAAAGAAGGAAAAAAGGGGGAGATAGGTAAAGTAAAAATCTGGATCAACATTTTAATTCTGGGCAATTATACTGTAAATCTTCCAGGCAATGGGGTAAATGGGGTTCCCATAAGCCAAAAGTTTCTTTTTGGGGAAAATAAAATGAAGGGATTATCTACTCCACTAAACAGTTATTTATCTTTTAAAATTTAACTGCCCCCATACAAGATTTCATTTCTTTCACCAGGGTGAAACAGCTCTAGCCACAATACTGTTTTCTGAATGATTAGTCTATTTTACTTCTTATTTCTGTATCTTTGACTCTAGATTTTTTGCTTTGCATACTTAACATCCTTGTAAAATGTTTCTTCTTGCCTAGAGGCCATCTGACTCCAAGTAGTCATGCAACAGGAAGCCTCAGGTGATAGCTTCCTTTTACCAAGGACCCTTAGATAGGCCTCTGAGAAAGATCTGACTGCATTTTCCCCAAAACAATGTCTCCTGTCAGCATGAAGCAGTTAAGTGATCCCTATCCTAGTGGCAGTTACGTGTACCTCTTCAGAGGGAGGATTGACGGCAGCAGCTACCCATCTGCAGTGGCTGCTGCAAAGACAGCAGCTGTACTGGGGAGGCACTGCTGGGGCTACATGCTCCATGGAGCCGGCAAGAGCTGGGAACAGGTGGAGCCCTGTACCATTCTCAGATGACACACCCTCCTAGGTGCGGCTGCAGCCACCCAGCCCTGGCTGTGAACCCACGCATCCCTGCACTCCCAGGGGCCTGGGAATCTTGCCGCCCTTCCAGGCTCAGAAGTTCCTGCTCCTGCTGCCTGGCCTCTCCTCCAATCCAGTGCCTGATCCAATTTCAGAGCAAAGTTGAGGCCCCTCCTGGCTGATGTCACAACCTGACCACGTGCGCATGCACTTGGGGCAGCACTGACACACCAGCCCCCTGTGGTCTCAGCACCCTCTGGAATTCGGGTGTCGAGCACAGGAGACAGGCTGAGTGGGGACTGAGGTTGGCTCAGTGCAGGCCTGCAGGCTCCCCTCAACAGCACAGACAATGTGATTGATGGCAGCTAGAGGCAGACAGGCTCCTTTGTGGAAACTGGTGCCTCTCTGCTGAAGCCTCACCTTCAAGCCAGGTGAAGCATGAGGTTTGGGCTGTCAGTTCCTAGTGGTGTCAACAGCCTGGAGTGAGAACTTGTGGTGCTTTTTCTGGGCCCGTCCATAGCTGTCCTTGGACCAATCAGCAAGCACTTCCTGCCTTCTGAAGCCTGTAAAAACCTGGACTAAGCCAGACTCACAGAGATGTCAAGACTACCAGCTTCAGGAAGCAGCTAACACTGTGGTTCTCCTCTCCACTGAGAACTGGACACTCATCTGGACAGCCTGTTTGTGGAAAGAAACTACCCACTTCACATCTCCTGAGAGCTATTCTGTCTCTCAATGAAGCTCCTCTTTGCTTGGCTCACCCTCCCAGTGTCTGTGTATCTTATTCTTCCCGGATACAGGACAAGAACTCGAGACCTGCCGAAGAGCAGGGCTGAAAGAGAAAGTAACACCAACAGGGCTGAAAAACACACCACTCACCAAATTGCAGGTAGCAAGAAGGAGAGAAGCGAGTTGCAGCGCTTTGGGGGGCCCAGACCTAGGGCTTCTTGATCCAGGGCTGCAACACCGTCCTTCAGTCTCTGCAGCTCCTGATATCGCTAAACTTTCAGGTGCCACACATTCCCTGGTGCCCACAATGGAAGCTGCTTACGGTATGCCTGGTCCAGCTGCAGTCTCGCACAGAGCCAGCCCCTATTTCGGCTGTGGGAGCTGCCCTCCCTGCAGCGGCCGGCACACCTGGCTGTGGACAGTGGGTGGATCCCCGTGCTTGCTCTACGCCTGGCTTGGCAGGCGTGAAATCCAGGCCGGTAGTGTGAACTGAGTGCACCCTGCGGGGGCTGAGTGGCTGGATTAGCCTAGCGGCCCAAGCAATACTCAGGCAGAAGGTACCACAACCACGGAAGTTTGGCTGGCAAGGCAACATCCAGAGATCCTGTGTCATAACGACATGAAGAGGTGGGCAGAGACTTTTAATAGTACCTTTGACCTCAAAGTTATAACCTCTGTATATCTTTCAAATTACAAATGGGAACCACCCAACAGTGTTCTATTAAGGGAAATAATCAGTATGTTAGATTAAGAAAAAGATTGAATACAAGGAAGACTGAGTGCTATGCCTTCATTTATAACACACTGTTGAGTAAAAATAGAATCAGGACTAGGAAAGTCATCCTACCACTGTCCAGACACATAGGAGGTAGGAGTAAATAAACACGAGGCAGCAGGGGAAGGTAGGTTGTGTTATTCGGGGTGTAGTAAGTATTTACCGAGAGTTGACTCTTAACGGGGCTCAGATGAGGCCATATATTATTTGGAAGTAAGAAGGGCCTTAGTTAAGAAATTGAAGAACTAAAATGTAAGAGACAGAAATAGTGATATTGTTTGAGTCCTTGACAATAAAGGCTGACCAGATATGCAAGAAAAAGTTCAAATGCATAAGAGAAAAGCAAAAAGTGCTCAAATTAACTTTTCCCCAATTAAACATAAACTAGTAGATAATACCAGCTACTATATTTAAAACATTTTAAAAAGCAAAACAACACAGACATTGAGCAAAAAGAATAGATACAGACCAGTCTATCCATCAGGAACATAGCCACTCTTTATCAGATCTGGATACAAGATTCATCTCAATAATGCCTATATATTTTAAATTATTCAGAAATGCTTGAAATAACTTCAGAGACTATTCTTTGAAAAATAAAATTATTAACATTCAGTGTCTTCTTTAGCCTATAATTTTTTCTTAAGCTAGTTGTTTAGTCACCTATTTAGATTTTGAATTTTCAGCAGTTTTTAATAATGCTGACTTCTCAGAGTTTTTACTGCAATTTAAATTACAATTTCCACCAATATTTCTCTTCAGCATTGTAATGTGTTTAGTGATATTAAGAAGTATAATTGCTCTTTGGCTGAAAATGCATGGTCCAATAAACATGAAGATGGTTTTTCTCTGCCCTCTCAAAAATAGTCTCTGAACTGGAGCTAAAAAATATACCATAGATATTCTCAAATTATTTTTATATATAACAAAATTATAAGTGTGTACAGATGTGTATGTATTGACAACTTTCCAACATGACATACAATATTTTTTATCTGCACACCTGGATTGAGGAATTGTATAGATATCTCCATCTCTTTTTTTTCTTCCCTTCCCTAAATGACTTATTCATGCCACAAATATAAACTCTTTAAAAAAAAATGTAGGTTTTTGGATGAAATAAATGGGTAAAATGATCAAAATGTGAACTCAACTAAGTAAAAATTTTAAATTTCTGCTACCTACCAACTCCCCAAATATGTGCTATAAAGATATGTCTATCCTTCATGCTTCCAGCCATTCAATAGGTATTTCTTGAGCATTTACTGTAAGCCATCTGTGTTTGGAACATTAGTGACAAACAAAACAAGGTTTCTACCCAGGTGTTTACCCATATTCTAGTAAAAGTAAACGAATCAACGTATATTTGGCTTATGAGAAAATGATAATTATTATGGGTAACAGAAAGCTGGATAAGCGCAATATGTTAGCCAGTCTTTAGAATGGCACTCGATGATCTTTGTTTTCTGTTATTCACAATTGTCTATTGCCATCCATGACTATACTAGTTTAATACATTCTGTAATAATATTTGAATACAATTTATAGTAAAGTGTTACCAATAGTATGCAGTTAAAAAACGATGGTATATCACTTCTAAGATTAAGTTATAAAAATACTCCAGTCTATGTATATCCTCTCTCTAGGATGACTTTCTCTGGGGAAAGCCAGCTGCCATTACAATGTACACTATGGAAGCCTGTAGAGAGGCTCATGTGGCAAGAAACTTAAATCATCTGCCAACAGCCACTGAGAAACTTAAGCCTGCCAACCATCACATGAGTGAGCTTGGAAGCATATCTGCTCCCATTTGAATTTTCAGATGAGAATGCATTCCCAGTTCATGGTTTGTCTATAAATGCATAAGGGATGTTGTCCCCAACCACTCAGCTAAGCCACTTCCATATTCCTGACACACAAAAACTATGAGATAACAATCGTTATTCAAGATGCCAGATTTGGGGGTAATTTCTTATACGGTAATAGGTAACTAATACATATATAAAGTGCAGTCCTGGGACGGATAATTTTTGTTTTGTTTTGTTTTGTTTTTGTTCTTTGAGACAGGGTATTCCTGTATTGCTCAGGCTGGAGTGCAGTGACACAATCGTAGCTCACTGTAACCCTGGATTCCTGGGTCCTGATATTTCCACTTCAGTCTCCCAAGTATCTGGAACCACTACCCAAAGTTCTTATTTGGTAAGTTTCCACGGAGTTATTTGACTTTGAATCATAAGACTACTCAAAGTTTGCCCCTCAAACCTAAGGTTAATATCATTTTATGTAATTTCTTATGAGTCAAATGTATCAGTTTTCTCTTTAAATATTGCTTAATAATTCTTCTGTTTAAGAAAATAATGTATTTTTCTAATGTACAAAGAGTAAATGTTTAAAAATATATTAAATTGCATCCACTGAAACAAACAGAGTTTGGTGACTATTTTAGCAGTTTTTTTCTATGCTTCTTTTAACATGGTATACATTAATTCATATTATCCCCTAAGTAAAAATAAATCATTTTATATATGCGTTTGTCAAACTTGCTGTTTTACATATACCTTGAACAGCTCATATAACTATTTTTTTCCAAATGCCCTACCATTCTTAGTTCTATGGATAGAATTAACCGAAGTGGGTTAAACTGTGTGTTAAAACCCCTGAAAGAATGAATTCAATTGACCAATTTTCTTGAAGTTTAATGGTTATTTATTAAATATTTAATTAGTCAAGTTAAAATTATTTGGTTATTAAGACAATGAATTTTTTAAGTATTATATCCTCAACTCTGTGTTTTTCTTTAAAAAATAGTAATCAATTGGTTGAAAGTATTAAAATAGCAAAGACTAAAGATATAGAGTGGCTTCTAAGTCAGCTGACTAGTGTAAACTGTTTTTAAATGTAAACATTAAACTGACTATGTTAAACTAAAAATGGGGTTGTCAGATATCGTATCATGGAAAAAGTGAAACTTCAAATAAAATGTAAACAAAGTTCATTTTAGACCTCTTTGAAAGAGGGAGAAGTAGACCCCCTCTTTAAGCTGTTCAGATCATGGACAAATTCCTTACAACCTGAGAAATTGTTGCAGAAGACTGTTTTAACCTATGCCATTACGTAATCGACTGATCTAACCAGAGCAGAGTCAACCAACTCACCAAATATTTGAAAGCATTTTCACATTCTTAGACTTCTTCTGATTGGGCAGTTCCATGTGACCTATTTGGGCCATTATATTGAGCAAAAGAGTCCTGTGTAACTTTCAGACTGAACTTTTGAAAGCTTTCATATGACTCTCCACCTTTCCAAGACAGAAATTAGCCTTTATTATGTTAAGTCATTGAAACGTTAGGGCTTAATGTGTTAGCACAGTATAAACTGGCCTATCTGCTTAATGCATGAATTCATTTTCTTAAAATTTATACTCACCAAGCAAACAATATAGTTTTGCTCTGCACTTATTACTAATGATTTGGAAAGAATGTTCAATTAAGTTAAATTTCTGCATATGTGCCAGTACATGCCCTGTTGTCAATTAATATATTAACAGTGGGATTTTATGCATCAGTCTTCTCACTTTGGCTAATTTTAGCCTGTCAAAAAGATAACCACTACTCCTACACATAGGCTTATATAAAACTGTATATAAAAAGCTTTTAGAGCCTAAAATACTGAGGTACTGGCACTGAACTATAGTAATTCCTCCCTGTATGGTACCCTATCCTTATGCACACAAACACCCACATTCATCCTTGAAAAATCTTTTGATATATTTCACTCTGCCATTGCTGCATGTGGTTTTTATTTAACCACTTTTTACAACATTTAAAGAAACATTTATTAAAATCATAGAAGTGTGTATATAGATAAAAATAAATAATACATTTTATTTTTATCCAAGTAGCATTAAATATAATTCAGCATTTAAGAGTAGTTGAAATACTTGCCCTCAAGATGCTATAAAAGTGCCAACTTCAGAAAACACAGTTCATCTTTATGTTTAACCTTATTTCTTGGTACAACTTAAGTATATTTTTACATGTTCTGGTTTTGGTTCAAACAGAATTTTCAGTAACTCATTCCTCAGAATTCTCTTTCAGAAGCCAACCATCATTTTTAGCCTACTTTATGTATCCTATTTTTCAGACAATTTAGTTGCATCATCACTTACTATTGTACTCTTTGAATTATTTCCAGATATTTTTTCTTTTAAAAAATTTACAACACAACATCTTCAAAATATTCTAAATTTGTTACAAATTTTTTAATCTCCATGTCTACTGGTGTATTTGCCAGCCAATTGTCCACCACTGTTTCCCAAGTAGAAATAAAGCCTAAGAGATAGCATTATTCTGCTTTAAAAAAAAGTAGTGATTATAATATAATGTTGCAGCTACAATATAAAAGTGCATTATAAGTAATGTATTGGTGATTTAAAGTATACGGAAGGATGTGCATAGGTTATATGCAAATACTCTTCCACTTTATGTCAGAGACTTGAGCGTCAGGGATTTTGTTATCCAGGGGCTTTCTGTAACTAATACCCCACAAATAACCAGGGATGATGATATATCTGTCTATTTAGGGATGTCAGAATAAATCCAAAATGCAATAAAATCTGGTCCGTGATTTTAGCCAGTGATTAAATTTGCTGTATGTTTATTGAGATGCCAAGTAAATGCAGGGCACATAATTTAGTATTTTTTTCTATATAGCTTGAATACTATTTTAAATTTAATCTGAAATCTTTTTATTTTAAGTATAATGGTTAATTTAATTTATATTGTTTGAACTAAGTACTATATTTTGTCTAAATGTGTTTATTTGATTTCTATTTTTTATGCTACGTGTTTCTCAGTTTGATTTTCTACAAATATTATAGCACTTCCTTCTTCCTTCTTTCTCATAACCTTGTTCAGAGAGCAGCCAAATTCTTCTATCTAGCATTTTTTGGTCCATTTAAAAAACACCTTTCCCCCTCATTTATACACTATTTCAGGACTGTATCAATTTAACTAGTTCCCTATCTGGTTAGCCAGCCACAAGTCTCTTCTTAAAGTATTTGTTCACTAGGTTCTCAAAGCTACCTTTCCAAAATGTATGTCTGTTTATTTTTCAATCATATCATGTATACAAAAATGTTTCTGGACCATTCACTATGTATCAGGAATCATGGCAGACATTGGAGATGAAATGATAAAGAGGACAGGAATGACTCTTTCCCCTATGGAATCTATATTGTAGTGAGGGCGACAGACAAACAACAAATAAGCAAACACTAATAAAATAAATATATATAAGTTGTTGGGAAAAAAATAAACAAGAGGCTAATATAGAATGTAACTAGGCAAGTAGAGAGAGGAGTACATTCTAGATAATGTTTTCTGGGATAGCCCCTGAGGAGTGATATTTGATTTAAACCCTAAAGGAGAAAGAGAAGCTAGATCTCTCAGTCAGAATTTGAAGAAATAGAATCACTAGGAGTGATGTATAGAGATTTTTCATAGAGATTTGAGTTCACATAATGGTGGGGGATGATTAAATAGTCTCTATAAGGCTTCCATCTTTACATCTGGTGCTGGAGGTTGAAGTCAGCTGAACAGGAATTTGGGAAGGGAACATGGATGTGAAGTTGGGAGGATGAGGAGACCCCGGAACAGGTGAGAATGGACTGAAACTTACACCGGTATCTCACCCCCTCCAGGCTATCAACCTCAGTGATTCATATGAACTTCAGGATTAACTTGGACCCTTGCCATGGAGATCCACATGTACATAGCTCAGGAGTTGAAGTAATCAAAGGAGGATGTGGTAGTTGCTGAAGGAGCTATAGGCTCAACTGTTGTTCCTTGCTAACAAGGTGAGCTAGGCGATGAGTACAAAATTGTGTGAATTACAATGGTACCTGCATCACAGTGGCCCTGAACCAACTTTCCACATGTGAAAATAATATATCTGTCACTCCTCTCTGCCTTTCAGATCTCATTTCAAAGATCTCTTGTATCCATTACTAATTTGAAACTAAGGCAAGGAAAAGAATTCTGGGAAATGTGATTGTCACTTATCTAAATTGGCACAATAATAAATTACCACACTTGTCAGGCAAAGAGTAGGGAAAAGTAGATTCTAGGAATTGAGACTAATATGATAGTACTTGATATGTTTGATGAATTGATAATTAAAGTGACTGGACAATAATAAAGGGGTGAGAGAAGAGCATGAAATGATATTAAGGAGATAAGCTATGTAGAGATTGCACAGTGTCACAGAGGTTATGCAGATGGCAAATTGTCAATGTTTCCTTCAAAGTCTTCTGCTTTTCCTCACAGTAAGTTCAAATTTCTTGTCTTTGGATCCTAGCTGCAAGTGGAGTTATAACATCTAAAGCAGTGGCTCTAAACTCAGAGTGCTCATTCTCGTCACCTGGAGAGGTGCTTAAAATCCCATTCTTGGGCCAGAGATTGTATTTTCAATTGGTCTGAGCTATGCTTCTTGTATCTATTGAACTAGAGATGAGCTCACATCAGGTCACTTGTGTTTATTTGAGTGTTTTCATAAGTCATACTTTCTCTTGGATCCTAGAAGATGGAAATATAAGACAGTAAACATAGATCTAATTAACTAAAGATAAACTGTTGAGTGTTTTGTGTGGCAAGACACTAAAATTTTGGAGCACCTGATTGTATTCTTAATAGATAAAGTATCTTTAGATGATCACTTCAATTTGAGATGACTTACTATGTAGATGGATTTGCAAGTACATTTTGTTTTATCACCTCTTCCTTATTCCAATTTTTTTGTATAATATAATCATTCTTTACTCTTCTACTCACACCCCACCTTCTTCTAAAAAAAATTTTAAAACATTGAATATGAATTGTGTGGAATTAAGAATTGTATTTTACTCTCTACTGGACTCCTTAGATATGCCTGATATTTAAATAGAAAGACTTTGGTAAGTAACAGATTATTCCTTCCTACTGTTCACCATGATAAGTACAGCCAAGATGTGCTAAAAATGAGATATTAGAAGAAAGTAGAATTCTTAGAAGCCAAGGGTTAATTTTTGTTTTTTAAGCTTTAAATTTTTTTAAGCTTTAAATTTTTCATAGACACTAATTGCCTCCAGCATCTTTTTACTACTCAATGTAACATTACATTTTGTTAACATTAATAATTTTATAGAAGAGTCATATGTAAGAAGTAGATATTCAGTATGTTGATTTATGGGATACATTTATATGGCTATACAAAAATAATCAATAATATAAGAGTAATACCACTGCAGGCAAATTGCTTCCTCAGTCCCTTTACTGTGTGACCTTATCACTTCATGGGTCTCAGATTTCTCATCTATAAAATGGGGATAATGATATCTTATTATAATTTGCAGTTATGCTTATGAATTGTGAAGATTAAATGAGTAACCATTTGAAGTATGAAGTGTTTAGAACAATAGTGGACACTATAAACTGTCATTTACATATGTATACATTCATGCATATATGTATTTACTGCATATATACGCCTTTAATGTTGTACACGTATGCATTTATATGTATATATATATATATATATATATATATATATATATATATATATATAACTTTTCATGTAAAAGTTCTTGGAAAATTGAAAATTTTTTAATTTACCAAATAATATCATAGCATATTACTCTTGAGGATCTGAACAATTGAGATATATTAGCTGGCTCAGAGAAGGGAAGATAAAACTGCAGGTATGAAGCTTATTTATTCGTCATATCACTGAGAGATTTTGAGGTCTTAAGTGGAATAGCAAGGAAAGTGAGATTCTCTCAATTGCCATGCAGCAAGATAGCATTTCAATTATTATGCTATTTGGGAAAGGTTATGGTCTCAAAAGGTAATTTTTATGCAGCATTATTACAGGGTACACAATTGATTCCATTCATTTCAGCACAGGAAATCAGAATCATAGATGATGAATCTCTTTTCAAAGAAAAACACTTTCAGCTTTAGAAAATAATTTATGAGGCTACATTCATGTCATGAACAGAATAAAGAATGGTAAGAGATAGTAGGACTGCCCCATTATTTACCAAGGATCCCCCTTTCTTTTCTTTGGTATCCATTACTCTAAGAAGTGGTGTTTATTGGTCCTTATTTTTCTCTCTTATGTGAACAGCACAATTGCTGTGTTCCTCTTCACAAGGTCGTGTTGGCTTTCCTCCTCCCCCTACTACTTTTTTCTGCTGCAATAAATTACACACACACCACTGAATCTCAGCCAAAAACAAAGATCAGGATAACTGCTTCAACAAGGAATAATCTTTATCATTGCTTAACTTCAAAAGATACTGTATAGTCAGCAAAAATAACAGTTACCTCTGATACCCTCAGTTGTTGCAATGAGAACATAGAGCATAGATCTGTGGAGTCAGAATTTTAAAGCCAATGAATTTAGCTAATCATGTCTCATTTTACTGTTGAAGTATTACAAGTCCAGAGAAGTAACATAGACAGAACTGAGTTTAAGCCTCTTTCTAGGAAACCAACTACTATGATCAAAAATAAAATCACTATAATCATGAGTAAAAAAGACCAAATATTTTACCTAAATAGGCCAAGTAATTATAATAGGAAATGGAGGATTCTAACAACCAGTATTAATAAATGGTGAAAATAAAAAGAGCTGGGGGCAAAGAGACACATCGAACACTTTATTCTAAAGAGAGCCATCAGCAAATGTGACCAGATATTTCAAGATCTTACTAAGAGTTTTAAATCCATTTCTGCTAAAAGATAAAAGTATTGCTAGTACTTTTATTTCTCTTCCTCAAATGACCAAATATCTAGAAACTATGCTATATGAGATACATTGAAGAACTTGATGATGCCTTTATTTAATATATACCTTTAGTACATGTGCATTTATGCATTTATAATAAATCTATAAAACAAAGGACTTTGTAAATACGAGAGTAGTACCGGAAAGTTTTGAAGGGCTATTGAATGAAAAGGGTACCAAATAGTTTATGCAAACTGTAGAGAAAACTAGGAGAACAAATGATAATTATTTTTTGCTAAATGCAAAAAAGGCAGATAGTAAGCAACCCAATCACTGGCAGTGTTCAAACAGAAAAGGAAGACCAAGTTTTAGAAACCGAATGTGAGCAATGCTTCCTAGCCAATAAATAATGGAAAGCTTATTCAAATAAGATTTGAGACTTTTCTCACTAAGATTTTCTGAATCATGACACAAAATAAAGGACATGCATAGTTCATTTGGCAGATGGATAGTCAAAATGGAGAATTCAATGCAAAAAAAAAATTAAAATATCCAATGACCTCATTCCTTCCATCTACTTAAGTATAATACCATTCTTTAAAAGCTATTCTAAATTCATTGATGATATCCATTACCACTTGACTTGCAATTATCTTTTTTTTTTTTTTCGAGTTGGAGTTCTGCTTTTGTTGTCCAGGCCGGAGTGCAATGGTGCCACCTTGACTCACTGCAACCTCCAACTCCTGGATTAAAGTGATTCTCCTGCCTCAGTCTCCCAAGCAGCTGGGATTACAGGTGCACACCACCACACCTGGCTAATTTTTATATTTTTAGTAGAGATGGGGTTTCACCATGTTGACCAGGCTGGTCTCAAACTCCTGATCTCAGGTGATCCAGTTGCCTTGGCCTCCCAAAGTGGTGGGATTACAGGTGTGAGCCACCGCACCCAGCCAACTTGCAATTATCTTAATATCATTTATTGTAATCTACAGTTTAGGCTTTAGAAACATCTTTCAAGGTACTTAATTTTCTCATCTGTGAACTCCTACCAAACTCATTACCAGTCATGTTCAATTTTTCCTGTGATCGATCACATTCTGTTCCATCTCATTCTTATAACACTTAAAACATTTCATTCATGAGCAGTTTTACGAATGATAAAAGGTCTTGGTTCTCGGGCCCAGAATAAACACCATTTATGGGCAATTCCCCTTTGATCTCCCCCTGACAGGACCATCCAGCACAAAGTTTATATGAGTAAACAGAGTAGAGGCAAAGGGATGTGGGGTAAACAGAATTAACTGGGGAAGCTTTTATTGCCCCTATCTTTTACCCTGTGACTTAAAATTCTAACGTAATAAAGTGGCTGCCTTCAGCCCCTTCCATTAAAACCTTTAGGACTTCAAAAAGGTTTGAGATTATAATCTAATTTTCCCTAATATTTTCTTAATATTTTGACAACCACCCCGAGTGAATTCCAACACTCCTCCACAAGAGTAGAAGTTCCTTGAAAGCAAAAACACTGTCTTGTTATTACTGTACACTCAGTGCCTAGCAGTGTGCTGGCACATTGCAAGTCTCTAGTAAATTTGTAAATTAATGCATATACAAATGACTGAATAACAAAATACTATTATGTGGTAGCTTTGAGGGATACTCTGAAGGGCTAAGCTCATGTCTTAGATTTTAAGCTACCCACAGCTCTTGTTGAATTTCATAGCACATTGCAAATGATTAATGTTACTACATGTTGTAATTTAACTGAGTTAATCTTTAGCTTATATCCACTATGTTGTTCTTCAGTACCATGCCATGCTACATTATGTTTGGATTTATATGCTTTACAGATACACCTACATAAGGTGAAATAACTTTAGAATTTATCATTTATAAAATGTATTATAATTTATAGTCTTCCACCGTCTTGACATCTATTGTTCTCCATACTGCTATGTAAGGAACTCTAGGCATGCAAACCTACAGGAAGAAGAAATTACAAATCAAATAACCCTGTCTCTAAGGGATGCTTACTATGATTGGAGTATCTCACTACAAACAGAAAAGGCAACATGTCAACTGGTATTTATTCTAAGTTGTTACTCATTTAACAAACATTTATCAAATATTCACTCTGCAAAAAATTCTATAGCAGCTGCTAAGTTTAGGAAGATAAGACTTTCACTTTTCCTTTTTCTTATGTAAAAATAGCAATAGTAAGAACTAACATTTATTTAGTACTTTTTTTTTCAGTCATTATGCCAAGCCCTAAATATAAATCATATTCAATTTCCCTAGCTTTGAATAAAGAGAATCATTGCAGTTCTACAGATGACGAAACTGCAACTCAGAGAGTTTAAGTGCCCTCCCAATGTTCCATGCAGAGGAAAGGCTCTACTTTGAGTTCATACCTTATAGAACTGCCTAGTGATCTTAGGTCACATCTTCATTCACAGAGAACCTCTGTATCCAGAGCACTCATTTTCCCTAAACAACTTGCATAACTAAGCCATGCTTAAATATATTTCACAAGGTGCTTTTTTATTGGACATCTGAAGTTTTATTTTTAGAATTATAAGGAACAAAATGTGACAAGTTTGAGTTGTAACGAAGACACTACACCTTCTCTCCCCCATATCTGAACAGCACTTCACTCTTTCCCAAAGTTTCCCTTGGATGTGGAGTTCTTATTCTAGGTTCCCTTAGGGGGTCTTTTATTCTTCAGCAGAGATAGTTTTAAAAGCAGTGGGAGAAAGATGAATTCCTGTCCCGACACCTGCTAGTTCTGTAGATTGTTATGTAACCTGACATACACTTTATGTTCTAATCTGTGAACAGAATAGAAAATGACTA